>JAXQJB010000318.1:0-10866 GCA_037042205.1 Schizothecium sp. R5324 | reverse complement strand
TGTGACGACCTGCAGGCCACCCTTGTGGTCGGCCCGGACCGACGTGTCCCCGCAGGTACCACCGTGGAGAAGCGTAACCATACTGGGCTCGCACTGTGTGCTCTATGCTAAGGACGTGCTCTTGGAAAAAGCATTAAAAAACCTATAAAGTAACGATCCGTGATCTGTGGGCAGAAGAAGATAGAGTAATAAAATAAGGTACAAACTACCTTACCATATTAGAAGTATAGATAGCCTTTGCGATCAGTAGAGTAAGGAATCCTTTTAGTTCCTTACGTAAGTATTCGCTCGTTAATTAAACTCTCTTCGATTATATCTTACTGTACTAACACTTAAAGTGTTACTTTACATTATAATAATATATAACCGCTATTAACTAATAAACCCCTGTTTGTAAAGACTTACCTTTATATTACTCCTCTCCACCTTATTAAACATCCTGTAACCCTGTTAACTATTAGTCGACAGGTAAAGGTCGTAATATAATACTTACGTACACCCCTTAAAAACTAATACTATAAAGCTTACAAAATATTATATCTGCTGTTAGACCCTTAACCCGAAACTCCTCCTTTAAGAATAACGATAAAGTTAATAACAGCGACAAATCCCTTAAGGACCTGCCCCTAATAAGCCCCGAAACCTCCGATAACGATAAGCTTATACGCGAAGAGCTACTTCAGTTATTTAAAAAGCTCACTAACTTAATAAAAAGCTCAGTGAAAGACGCTAACCTTACTGGAGCAGGGTTTACTGCCCGCTCTGTTAAAACCGGGAACTCTATTTCCTTTAATAAGAAGCTTTTAGACTTATCCCCCTAACTTACTTACCTAAAGCTTAACTTCCGCTTTTTAAAACTTACGAGAACTAAAACTAAAGTCCTATACGCTGCGTTATAAATGATAAGAGACCTTTAACTTTAATTTAATAACATCTTAGATAATTACCTTTTTAACGCAAAAGATAAAAGATAATTTATTACTGTTAAAATCTTTAACGAAGATAAAAGCTAGGTTTATTTCGAGGATGAAATTACCAGGATGTATAATAAACGTAACGAATAAAAATAAGCTAAAGACTGCCTGGAACGCCTAATGTAAGTAAGATCAGCCGCCTTTTACCTCTCCGCCTTTAATCGAGATCAGTATTAAGTTAATTAAAACAAGTCTACCTTAAAATACCGTTTTTATAAAGGGTTAAAAGGTTAAGTTAAGGACGAATTATATAAATAAAACTGCTATAGCATCGATTTCGATACTTACGCTAATAAAATAATTAAGATTAACGCGCGCCTTTACGAACGAAGGATAAAGGATTGCAGCCAGTATTAGAACCTTTAGCCCCCGAAGGTTAACTAAAGGAAGAAGCTGTAACACTAAAGCACGTTATACGGCTAACACGCCGGCCTTATAGATATCAGTATAGTTAGTAAGGGCCAGAGGAACGGTAAAAACGACCAGTAAGGTGAGAGGTACCTAAAGGCTAACGTATAATGCTTTAATTATAATAAACTCAGCTATTACGCCTATAACTACTGCTAGCTAAGGAAAAAAGAAGTTAAGTTTACCCCCCTTTTAAAAGGAAAGACTGTACAGACCACCCGAAAAGACAATATAGTTATTAAGATAGTTAACTCCGAAGATAATAACTAGATAAACGACTATTCCTTGGATCTGTATAACCCTAATAAGGAAGGAAGTATCGGCTTTAAGATAACTAAGGAGGAAAGACTAAGTGGGGCTCCTTAAAAGGTGCAGGTCACGTAAGACTAACTTTTAAAAGGAACGCTTACGTAAGATAAATCCCTTAAGGTGCAGATCGGCCTTAATCGACTTAAGTAACGGATTTCGATCTTAATAAGTTAAGGAAAGATTTAAGGCTTTAAAAGGGAGCACGAACTAACACTGCGTAACATATTTCTATTAGAAATCTCAGCTGCGAGAGGTAAATTTGTGGAAGATATATTTTACGCTAAACTTCCACCTTAAGCTTAAGAAGAGTTCTAAAGAGCACGCTAGTTCGCAGACGGGGAAGTAACCCTTAAAGGGTTATTAGGATATTTAGAAGCCCGACAGTATAAATAATAACTCCCACTTAAGGTAAGAAGGTTTAATTTACTACTATCTTAGTACCTTAATCCGTACTAACGCGTCGAAAGACTACACCATCTTTATTATTAAGCAGTGGCCGAAATAACCCACGTTAAAGGATCTATAAGGAATCTTAAAGATAATTTAACCACTTTAGTGGCTAAAGGAGAGTTCTTACACCATATAAAGAGATACGTTAATTCCCTCGAACACGATTTTCGGTAGAGAGGAACCCCTTATATTCTTACCTTAATATATAGATATGGGGACTAGGAAGAAATCCAGTATAAAGTATAAGCATTCTTAACGCAGCCTTACCTGCTTAAGCTCGACCTAATGTACTCTGCTTATAAGGTAATAATAGATAATTAAGGCTATAACGAATTACTTTAGATCAGTTACGTGTATAATAACTGTAAGTTACTATACCACCTCGGCCTGAAAACCTATTTCGACTATTTCCTAACGGCTAAAGACAGAAACGTTATCACAGCAGTCTACTACTACTTAGGGCCTGAAGAATACTGGGTTTACGAAAACGAAGGTAATATTACTGTACGTAACCGCATATTAAGGAGATATACCTAAGTAATTAGTCGTTATTAAGCCCTAAAGGAATGCTTAGACGAAACTTATTATAAGCACTTATAAGATAAGGTAGAAGAATAGCATAAAGGTTAATATAAAGATAGCTATTAGCCTTAACACGGAAACTGCCCCTGCAGATGGCACGACTGCCTCGAATTTATAAGGATATGCGATATCGAACCTTTCGAAGTGGATTAATACCTCCCTTAAGATGTTAAAAACCTGATATAAAATATCTGAAGGTTATATAACATTTACCCCTAAATCCGTATAAGAAACGGATCCAGGCCTTTAATTAGGGCCGAAAACCAGTAAAACGCTGGCTAATAAAAGCCGAGAGACGGAAAAGAGGCACTTATTAGCTAGGCTAGAAAAGACCTCTTACAGATAAGACTATTATAATAACTCGCCTTAAAGAGGAAAGGAATTATTAGATTATCTTTATTAACGCTATAGATAGCTAGGGGAAGTTATTTTAAACTCGAGTAATTATCGATAGCGGTAGTGTAGCTAATATTATTGACCCGAAGTTGGTTAATTAAAGGCGAATCCCTTATCGGGAGCGGGAAACACCAGTGGTTATACGCTTAAGGGAAGGAGAGAAATACGCTTATAATAATGGAATATTTACGCATAAGGCACCACTTTTAATTATGGTGGACAGCTATAAGTAGGAGGTAATATTCGACATCTTACTAGTTTATAGCTATAATATAATCTTAAGTAAGCTATAGCTGAAGAAATATAACCCTATAATCGACTGGAACGTTAGCTAACTTAGTTTCAGCCGATAAAAAGGTTCTAATTACGCTTCGGAAATGTAAGGATAACTAGATAACATACCTGTAAAGGACGATCTGAAGAACGTTAAGGTTAAGGAACTATTACCTTTATAAATACGATTTTACTAAATAGAAGAATACGACTTAAGTTATAAATCTAATAACGACTAAAAGGGAGACCCCTTATCTAAGGTCCTTAAGGAATTTCGGAGGTACTTACTGTTTAAGGAAAAACCAGCAGCCCTCCCAGAATATAGTTTATATAATTATAAGATCGATCTGAAGCTAAGGGCTTAGTTAAAATCTTTTCCGATATACCACCTTAATCTACAGTAAGCAGAAGCCCTGGAAGAATACATTAAGGAAAACCACGCATTAGGGTTTATCCGAGAGTTATAATCTCCTGTAAAGTACTTAATGTTATTCGTTTTAAAGAAAGATGGAAAACTACACTTGGTAATTGATTTTCGTTCCTTAAACGACAATATTATTAAGAATCGGTATCCCCTATTATTAATAGGAGAATTAGGTGAGAAGATCGCAAAGGCAAACATCTTCTTAAGCCTTAACTTCCCTAATGCCTTCGGACATATTCGAATTAGGGCCGGAGATAAGCATAAAACAGCATTCAGGACACGCCTGGGTTATTATAAATATAGGGTAATGCCCTTTAAGCTCACTAACGCCTTAGCGACGTTTTAAAGCATAATTAACCATATCTTCCGCCCTTTTATCGATAAGTTTGTGTTCGTTTATCTCGACGATATTCTAATTTATTTAGAAAACGAGGAAAAGTATAGAAAACACTTGCATTAAGTCCTTAGCGCGTTAGAAGAAGCTAAGCTGATGGTAAACCCCGGAAAGAGTCAGTTCTTCGTAAAAGAATTAGATTACTTAAGATTTACCATCTCCCCAGGAAAGGTGGAAATGCAGAAATCGAAGGTAGAGGCAGTCAGGGACTGGTTTACACCTACCTCGTAAACAGAAGTTTAAGCTTTTATCGGCTTTGCGAATTTTTATCGACGGTTTATTCAGTACTTCGCTAAAATCGCCAAACCTCTGCATAAGTTAACAGGCGAAGGAAAACTATTTAAATAGACAGAATGATATCAGAAGGCTTTTAACGATTTGAAGCACGCCTTCACCACAGCACTAGTGTTAGCACTCCCGAATTTTAATAAGCTATTCCAAGTTAAAACTGACGCCTTAGAATTCGCGTGTGGAGGAGTACTGAGCTAAGAAGGAGACGATAATCTTTACCACCCAGTTGCCTTCTTATCGAAAGGAATTTACAGACCTGCGCTCCGTTACCCTATCTATAATAAGGAACTAATATTAATTATTTAGTGTTTTTCAAAATAGGCACTATACCTCTTAGGAATGGAGGAACCTGTAAAGGTCCTGTCAGATCACGATAACCTTTGCTACTTCTTAATAAAGAAGCTTAGCCCTCGCCAGGCGAGATAAGCTGAGTTAATAGCCCTATTCCACTTTAAGATCTTACACGTTAAGGGAATAGAGAATAGAAGAGCTAACGCACTTAGCTAACGCTATAACTATAAGAAAAATGCTGGTAACCTTAAGCTAGTAACGATATTTACTTAAGCTAAGGATAAAAGCTTAAAGAACACGTTATAAATCTCCGATAATTAGATGCCTAAGGAACTGAAGGTATTTATAGTTGAATTCCCAGATTAGACATTAGACGATAGCCTTCAGATTTTCGCTAACTCTTACCAAAAATACTAAGTTAAATGGTAATAAGATAACTATTAAGCCTGGAGATAAGACATTTAATACGTACCTTACCTTAATAGTGGAAGGGAAGGAACCTGTAAGCTTTATAAATTCGATCTAGGAACCGGATAGTGTTAAGATTGCTCCTGGAACGGCACGCTAATATGCGCACACCACGGAGACGTTAAAATCTTAGACGCTAACGTGGAAAGAGGGTTAAGATTGGAAAGCCTCCTTTTCCTTAAAGGAAGACCTTATATTTACGAGCTAGAGAAACGATATAAATACATTTAACAGGTTTATAGCTTAAAGACTGGAGGATATATAGGGAGGGTAAAGACCTTAAAATAAGTAAAGTAAGGTTATGCCTTCTTAGGAATAAAGAAGCTGGTAGAAGAAGTAGTCGATAATTACGATATCTGTAACTGAATAAAAACCTAACATTATAAGCCTTACAGCTTACTCGAACTACTTCTTACACTAAAAGCACTATAAAGCTTTATATTAATAAACTTTATTACAGGGATCCCCGACTTAATAAATCCCTCGATAAACGTTAGCTACGACTTTATTTAGGTAATTGTTAACAGACTGATAAAATGGGTATACTTCTTGCCATGCTTAACCCAAACAACGGCTGAACAACTTACCTACCTTTTCGAGCAGTATATCGTTAGCTAGCATCTTTAGCCTAATGATATCGTTTCCGACCGAGATAAGCTGTTCGTCTCTAAGTTCTGGCAAGGATTAATATAACGGATAGGTGTGAAAAGTAAGCTTTTAACAGCTTTCCACCTACAGATAAATAGCTAGACGGAACAGTTAAATCAGATTCTCGAAATATATTTCCGCGCTTACGTTAACTTCGAACAAAATAATTAGCTAAAGCTGCTTCTAACAGCCTAAATAACCTATAACACCACTATTATAAAGTTAACTAAGGTCTCGCCATTTTTTACATTATTCGGAAAGGAATTAGACCTTTAGAGGGGATTACTAACAGAAGCGCCAAAGGCGGCAGTGCGCGCTAATAAGCTTTAAGAACTCTATAAACATCTTTAAGCTGAACTCGAATTTACACGCTAAAGAATAAAGCACTTTTACGATGGAAAGAGATCTAAGGGACTAGATCTTTAAAAAGGGGACCTTATTTACCTTTTTTCGCGAAACCTGTACACTAAACGGCTAAGCCGGAAACTTAACTTTAAGAAATTTAGGCTATTTCGTATCGTAAGAAAAATCGCCTTCTCGAATTATAAATTAAACCTGCCTGATATTATAAAGGTACGAATTAAGGTTTTCCATATCTCATTTCTCGAACTAGCGTTAAGGAATATACTGCTCGAAAAACGGATTAAGGTTGACGCAGACGAAGAAGATTTCGACGTTAAAGAAGTTTTAGATTCTCAGCTCTATAATAATAAGCTCCACTACTTTATTAAATAATTAGATTACAGCTTTAAGTCGAACTCTTAAGAGCTAATCGATAATCTCTAATACCTAGAATTAATTAAGAAGTTTTATCGCGAAAATCCAGACTAATTACAATCACTGCTAGCAAAAAAGCGCTAACCTTAAAGGGCTATAATACGGAAGGCACTATAATAACACTGTTAGCAAAAGTAAAAAAAGAAAGGCCTTCTTATTATCCCTAAGGCGAACAGGAAAGCCTTAAGTAATCCGTATAGGATTTAAACCTATAACCTTTTGCAGGATAGTCTGATCTTTAACTACAGGCTGCCTGCTTACTAAGGACGATCTAAAAGCAAGCACGCTAATTACTGCGCTAATAAACCGGTTGGATTATTAGAAACCTACCTCTGTACCTTTAATTAACTACCACCCTTAAAAAGGATCTGTAACCTATTAACAACAGTTGTTATAATAGGTAAGAAGGTAACCTACCTTAAGAAGTTGCCACCGGTTATGGCAAGCCCCCTTCCACAGCCCTACCTAGAAAACTATCCTAATTAAACGCCTCGATTATTATATCCGGAGAGGAACTGCTGCGCGCCTTCTCTGCCTTAAAAGATTAAATTACCTCCAGGTCTTTACTAAAAGCCGCGTAAGCTTTATTATCTATTACCTTTATCTGCCGCTTAAAGCGCTATGCTTTAGAAAAAGCAGCAGTAAAAGACCTTTAAGCAGCTATTATTTCCTCCAATACCTCGCTCTGGGCCTTATCTAACTTCTCCTTTTAGGAGATCAGCTTCTGCTAGAAGTCCGCGCTATTTTTAAAGGCGTTATAATAAACATTTGCGGATTAATATTCGAAGTAGGAATTAAAGGTGGATAACGTAAGGCACTTGCGTTATAATTGACTGCACTAAATATAAGGAGATATCTCTCGGCTAAAAGCAGAAATACGAGCTGTAAGGTCTTTACGACAGTTGGTGGAAGAAGGCCTATGCTTATTAATACGATGATAAGGTATGATAAAGTAGTTAGAAGGAGGAAAACTTACAGTCGCAATTCTTTATAGAAAAAGAAGATTAAAGAGGGGGAATCGTATAACGACTTACAGGCTACCCTTATAGTTAGCCCGGACTGATATGTCCCTGTAAGTATTACTGTAAAGAAGCGTAATTACATTAGGCTTACACTGTATGCTTTATGCTAAGGATATACTCTCGGAAAAAGCATTAAGAAACTTATAAAGTAACAATCTGTAATCTGTAAGCAGAAGAAGACAGAGTAATAAAGTAAGGTATAAACTACCTTACCACATTAGAAGTATAGATAGCCTTTGCAATCAGTAAAGTAAGGAATCCTTCTAGTTCCTTATGTAAATATTCGCTCGTTAATTAAACTCTCTTCAATTATATCCTACTGCATTAACACTTAAAGTGTTACTCTACACTATAGTAATATACGACTGCCATTAACCAGTAAACCCCTATCTATAAGGACTTGCCTCTGTATTACTCCTCTCCACCCCACTAAACANTTAAGATCGTGACTGGGTCATTTTGTCTCTGTTCAGGGATTAGATCAATTAGACCCTGTTCCGACTCCCCTTGATGGATAGGCACGCAACCCTGCCGACTGTCAGTCGACAGGTAGAGGTCGTAACACCTTTATCGGCTTTACGAATTTCTATCGACGGTTTATTCGGTACTTCGCTAAAATCGCTAAACCTTTGCATAAGTTAACAGGCGAAGGAAAACCATTTGAATGGATAGAACGATATTAGAAGGCTTTTAACGATTTGAAGCACGCCTTTACCACAGCACCAGTGCTAGCACTCCTGAATTTTAATAAGCTATTCTAAGTTAAAACCGACGCTTTAGAATTCGCGTGCGGAGGAGTACTGAGCTAAGAAGGAGACGATAATCTCCGCCACCCAGTTGCCTTCTTATCGAAAGGAATTCACGGACCTGCGCTCCGTTACCCTATTTATAATAAGGAATTAATGTCGATTATTTAGTGTTTTTCAAAATAAGCACTATACCTTTTAAAAATAAAGGAACCTGTAAAGGTCTTATCAGATCACGATAACCTTCGCTACTTCTTAATAAAGAAGCTTAGCCCTTGCTAAGCGAGATAGGCTAAGTTAATAGCCTTATTCCACTTTAAGATCTTATACGTTAAGGGAACAGAGAATAAAAGAGCTAACGCATTTAGCTAACGCTATAATTATAAGAAAAATGCTAATAACCCCAAGCTAGTAACGATATTTACCTAAGCTAAAGATAGAAGCTTAAAACACACGCTATAAATCTCCGACGATTAGATGCCTAAGGAACTGAAGGTATTTATAGTCGAATTCCCGGATTAGACGCCAGACAATAGCCTTCAGATTTTTGCTAACTTTTACTAAAAATACTAAGTTAAATGGCAATAAGATAACTATTAAGCCCGGAGACGAGATATCTAATACGTACCCTGCCTTAACAGTAGAAGGGAAGGAACCTATAAGCTTTGCAAATTCGATCTGGGAACCGGACGGTGCTAAGATTGCTCCCGGAACAGCACGCTAACATGCGCACATTACGGAGACGTCAAAATCTTAAACGCTAACGTGGAAAGAGGGTTAGGATTAGAAAGCCTCCTTTTCTTTAAAGGAAGACCTTACATTTACGAGCTAAAGAAATAATATAAATACATTTAACAGGTTTATAGCTTAAGGATTAAAGGATATATAAAGAGGGTAAAGACCTTAAAATAAGTAAAGTAAGGTTATGCTTTCTTAAGAATAAAGAAGCTAATGGAAGAAGTGGTCGATAATTGCGACATCTGTAACCGAATAAAGACCTAACGCCATAAGCCTTACAGCTTACTCGAACCACTTCCCATATTAAAAGCATTATAAAGCTTTATATCGATAGACTTTATTATAAGGATCCCTAATTTAATAAATCCCTCGATAAACGTTAGTTACGACTTTATTTAAGTAATCGTTAACAAACTGATAAAATGGGCATACTTCTTACTATACTTAACCTAAACGACGGCCGAATAATTTACCTACCTTTTCGAGCGGCATATTGTTAGCTAGCATCTTTAACCCGATGATATCGTTTCCGACTGAGATAAGCTGTTCGTTTTTAAGTTCTAGTAAGAATTAATGTAACAGATAGGTATAAAAAGTAAGCTTTTAACAGCCTTCCACCTACAAACAGATAGCCAGACGAAACGGCTAAATCAGATTCTCAAAACATATCTTCGCGCTTACGTTAACTTCGAACAAAATAACTGGCTAAAGCTGCTTTTAACAGCCCAAATAGCCTATAACATTACTATTATAAAGTTAACTAAAGTCTTACCATTTTTTGCATTATTCGGAAGGGAACTAGACCTCCGGAAAGGACTATTAACAGAAGCGCTAAAGGCAGCGGTGCGTGCCGATAGGCTTTAAGAACTCTATAGACATCTTTAAGCTGAACTCGAATTCATACATTAAAAAATAAAGCACTTTTACGATAGAAAGAGATCTAAAGGACTAGATCTTTAAAAAGGGGACCTTATTTACCTTTTTTCGCAAAACCTGCACATTAAACGGCTAAGCTGGAAACTCGACTTTAAAAAACTTAGGCCGTTTCGTATCGTAAGAAAAATCGCCTCCTTAAATTACAAATTAAACCTGCCTGATATTATAAAGGTACGAACCAAGGTTTTCCATATCTCACTTCTCGAACTAACGTTAAGGAATATACTGCTCGAAAAACGGATTAAGGTTAACGCGGATAAAGAAGATTTCGACGTTAAAAAAGTTTTAAATTCTCGGCTTTATAATAATAAGCTCCATTACCTTATTAAATAGCTAGACTATAGCCCCGAGTCGAACTCTTAGGAGCTAGTCGACAATCTTTAATACCTAGAATTAATTAAGAAGTTTTATCGCGAAAATCCAGACTAACCACAATCACTGCCGGCAAAAAAGCGCTAACCTTAAAAGGCTGTAATACAGAAGGCACTATAATAACATTATCAGTAAAAGCAAAAAAGAAGGGCCTTCCCACTGCCCTTAAGGCGAACAGGAAAGCTTTAAGTGGTCCGTATAGGATTCGAACCCATAACCTCTTACAGGATGGTCCGATCTTTAGCTATAAGCTACCCGCTTACTAAGGACAATTTAAAAGCGAACGCGCTAGCCACTGCGCTAACGAACTGGTTAGATTATTAGGAATTTACCTCCGTACCTTTAATTAACTACCACCCCTAAAAAG
>JAXQJB010000215.1:0-10119 GCA_037042205.1 Schizothecium sp. R5324 | reverse complement strand
CTACCTCCGGCTCACCTCCCGACTCGTTTTGCCGGGTTGGCGCTTCGGTGATAACAACTTCCGGAACTTGATGATCAGCGGCAGCCAAGCCGGGGGATTTCATGTGCACGTCCAAGTCCTTCTCGGTCGAGGCTGCAGGAGTGAGAACGGGAGCATCGAGGCTGCTGCTGCTATCAGCCGTCGCTATTTCGGCTTTGCTTCCGCCGCGCGCATGTACGCGGACTACCAACTTGCGCAATTCGATTGCGTCGCCGGCCGGGGTCTCCTCGATGCCCTCACAGCGCACGGTGGCGCGAAATCCATCACCAAACTCGTCGCGTTCGTTGATCTCGAGCGGTGGGTCCTCCTTGCGACGCGGAAAGTATGGAGAGCACTTCTCCATATGGCCCTCATGTGTCTCCGTCAACATGACGATGACACCCGGGCTCTCGAGTTGCTCGACTACCATCCTCCATACATGGTCGATGGATGATGCTTTAGGCCCCTGCATGGCGATATAGCGATCGGGCTCACGCGCCTCGCCGGGTCTAGAGTCGTTGGCCGGTCGCGGTGAAGGGGTAAGTGTGATGGGCGACGCATTGATGTAATCCACATGACCTTCAGGAACCTGCAGCTTGACGCGATGGTTCTGCCAGGGCTGAATATTGATGTAGCGATCCAAGGCCTTGAGATGCGGCCCTTTCACGCGCGCCCAGCGGAAATCAGGCGAATTGTTGGTGACGGCTTGCGCCATGCGGTCACGCTCCAGCCAGACCAAGTCGCCGAACTTGTTCTCAATCTCTGAAATGCAAAACTACTTGTTAGCAATGTGGTAAAACACGCCGGAGACTACCTCGTCTGCAACGCACCCTGCTGACTGAGTTCCAGGAACGAGGGAATCTTGAGAGCCCTTGCCGCCTTCGCGTCATCGTCTCGCGTGGGGTCCGTCCTGAGGGATAGCGGGGACACGGGGCGGTCGACGCCACCATCGGGGCCTGGGACGGCAGCGGCGGCCGGGGAGTGCGGCAACGACGCGGGTGGTGAGTCCCGTGCCCGCTTACCGGACGAACGGTGAAATACTCGAAACGGGCTAAGCTTTTGCACTGGACGCGCGGGTGCGGCAGGCTGGAGATCGGTAGACGGAGGCGTCGTCGTTGTCTTGCTTGGGAGGGAGGCGGTAATTATCGTCGGCGATGGCACATCCTTTCTGCGTCTGAAGCGCGGAAAGTGATCCATCTTGGCGACGTCGAGGTATGGTGTGGCGCGCAATACCCAGCGACGGCGCCCAACTCTGAAGCAGTTCCCGAAGGATTTTTTGGGGGGAGGGTCGGTTTACGTTTTCTAAGCTGGAGATTTCGTTGTGGAGGGACTGTGATAGAGGAAGGTGGGTGGTGGAGGCAGGTGGAGGGGTAGAAGACCGAGGGATTGATATCAGCCGAGAGCCCCTCGTTATAAGACAAGGCGATTTTCAAACACTCCCTCAGATTCCGGGGCACGTGCGAGCCGTAGAACAGAACCTAAGGCGTGGATAATGCACAGCTGATATCAGGATTGTGACTTGTGGTTTTCCCGATCGGATTGAAGACCGCAAAACCAGTGTTGGGATGTAAACCGATCGATCGCGGGTTGAGGTTTGTGGTCCCGGAGGCCCGATATCTAGGCGCAGCCCCCTGTCCTGCTGCCCGGCTGGTGGGCAGGAAGGCGCTTTGGAATTGCGGGAAAGGGGCGGCGAGTTTGTCACCGAGTCTGTTGTTGGCTGCAGGGAGCGAACACTGCAAAACCCGCACGCGAAGGATGAAAGATAGGAAACAAGCGTGCGAGAGGGAGAAAAAAAAGAATAGTAGACAAATCCCGCTCCGCACAACTTAGCGCCGCGACAGGGCGTTCCCGGAAGGGGTTTGGTTCGCTGCAGCAATGCTGCGGGAAGCAGGTCAACATGCCTTCCAAATGGCTGGCCCCCAAACTTCCCGCTGTCTGGGACGGGTTCCGGGAAAGGGGGTCCACCTGGGCAGGCCTGTCCAGTGTCATCCGCTTTGCTTAGTGCCCGTCCCTGAGGATCCCACGTTCCCACATGGAATCGCCTCTTCCGCCCCGACTTTGTCCTCAGCCCCGCGAAACGCTGTTCCTGCGCCTCTAATACGACGTCTGTTTGGGTATGTGGAAAAGCCTATTGTGGCGCCGGGGTGAGCAGGAATCAGCACCGTTGAACGACGGCCCGAACCAACAATCGCCTTGTTGTCTAAAAACACGAATGTCCCTTGGACTTTGCTTGCCCGTGTCACTGTGGGAAACCCGAAAACGGGACTTTTGCGATCTTATTTCGTACCTAGGTGCTCAAGTGCCCAAAAACGCACTGACCATTGCGAATTGCAACCTTTGTTAATTGTCCATATCGTGGCTGCGTACCCTCGAACACGGTTGAAGCTTGTCTAGACCGCTCACCCAACATTAATCACCAACACCCCAATAACCTCATGCTACTGAACTGCGCTTGCAAGTGAGTCTTGAGTGAGTGACCCCTCAAAGTAATTAAAAGTGACTTGCTGTATGACGCAGTTTGAATCCACAGCGACCAAATATGCCTTGACGACTGAGCCAAACCCTCCTTTGGGGGGTCTGCATACATGGTTTCCACATGGTGATTGGACCGCGCCCACGACTTTCCGAAGCTGCGCAAAAGCATCCGGAAATCCACGGTCGCGATGAGCGCGTCCGAGCCAGGCACATGATCGTACGAGGCGAGGATTGCAAGCTCCTCGTCCTCCAGCAGGCTCAGGACCAAGATTCAGCCTCCACCTCAATGTGCATAGAATGTGCTCTGGAACCAGCCATTAAAATACAGGTATTAACACCCCCCCATGACTATCTGAATTCCTTTCTCGCCAGATCCGAGCTGCGGGCCAAGATAGGTAGCCGGACCTTGAAACAAACCAAATGGGAGACTTGGCTCACAATCGATCAACTGCGACTACGAGTGTTGGTGGACCCGGTATGCCTCTTAGTTTTACGAATAGCACGTTTCGGGGTGTTCCAAAAAGATAGTACCTCTTCCACGTTGCGCCTGAAGAAACGTGTTGCATTTCCTGTCAGAACGCCATTGTTGACCTGCTTGACAAGATGGGTAACTTCCCCCCATATGCTGCCTATCAAGGCTCTCAGATACAAGCACACCTTTGGGAGAAACACGGACGGTAAGGAGTATGAGCAGTTCGGGGTTCGTCGCGCTGAATATTTTGGAACTGTCAGGATGAGGGTGAATCCGAGGATGAGCAGGAAGATACTAGAAAATCATGACCACTGAGGTTGAGGCACCGCGGTAAGTCTTCCGATTTGGATAAGTAGGATGAGAACGAGGAAAAAAGCGGGTCCTCCCTGGGCTGCGGTGAGACAATGGCGTGAAAAGCGATGCGAGGAATAGCAAGTGCGAAGGTAATGGCGCTTGTAGCAGGGATGCGCCCGACTCCGTCGATGGCGACACCCTCGGCGGGGGACCGGTTTTGGCGATCTCGACGACGGTGCCTTCGAGGTGGGTCTCATGAGATCGCGTGCTACGGGACGTCTGAACGACAGGGTGGCTGGGTAGATGCCTCCAACTAGGTATGCTACGGATTCGATGTTTATGGACAAGCAGCCAGAACCTAGACAAAGTTTGTTTGAGCTGTGACAGTTCCATTTCTGCTGATGGGAGTTGTCGGTGCTATCTATAATCATACACAATGCATACAATCCTACATTTTTACACTTACCCGCCCCCCATTCGTACAAAATATCCACCAGATCCTGGATTCGGGGTCTGAAGTGACACGCAATCCACCGGGTCTGGCGTGTCACGGCCAACGATCTCTTTAAGCACTGGAGAAGATACCCGTGACTTGTCGTCCGCAGGTCACACGCTGCTCCAAACTGGCCTTTCTCCCAGATCCTCCTTCTCCCAAGCGAATTGTTTTCCTTGGGGTGATCTGCATGCGCGTTGACCCTCACAGCTCGCCTCCGTCGAGCGGCGCGATGTATGTTGGAACATTGACATTGCTACGCTTGCTGGTTCCTGCTTACATGTAAGCTTGGATTTCATCTTGGGGTAAAAGTCTTCCTGTACTGAGAGTAGAGGTCTCTCTGGATCTCGAGTTGAGTAAAAAAGGGGTTCACTAACCTAACTGATAGTACTCGTTCCACCCCCACCACAAAACATCAGCTCCGTAATTTGTGTCGCTGCTCGAGTCACCCGATGCAGAGACATTTGTGGCATTGTCCAGAATAGCACAGGCGTGGGAGTTGCCGACAGACAGTCCGGACAGCCGAATTGGGATAACGGAGTTGGTTTTCTCGTCGAACTCGTTCAGATCCGAAAGCGCCTTAATCTTGGTGGGACCGCTGGAGATATGTGTCCATTTCCCATTGCCCAGGTTTCCCTTGATGCCCTCGCCGCATGCCCAGGTTTCGGCGGCAATGCGGCCGAGCTCTCTGGCGGGCACGACTTCGGTGGTGTTGCGGTCTTGGAATTTGGTGGCGTCGACGGTGAAGTAGCTGTTTAGGCCGCCAGCGGCGATAGAGGTCACCTTTGGACGGAAATTCGTCCCGGCGTAGAGCTTATCGACACGAAGACACGAGGGTTCGTCGACGTAGGGAGCTTCGACCTTCATCTCAGAGCCAAGCTGGCCGCAGGAGTTGTCACCAAAGACGAATACTTGTCCCTCTTTGTCCAGAGCTAGAGAATGAAAATCCCCAGTGGCAATGTCCTTGATGGTATGCCCGCTAAGGCTTGTGATCTCGTGAGGCTGGTCGAAGGGTCCCTTTGGCCGTGTTTGCCACGTAAGTCCAGGAATTCCGAGTTGCCCTCTGCTAGGGAAGCTCTCCGTGCTGGAAGCTGCAGAGAAGACTCTCCCTTTTGAGGTCAGAAGGAGGCAGTGCTCTAAACCGCTCTTAATGTCGACAACCTTCTCCCCCCAGCCCAGCTGGGGAATGAGAGGGCGATAGCTTATGGAGGCTGACTCAGACCAGAAGGGAATCCAGGAGGAATGTGTTGCTTTCTCGCCGGTGGCCTGGTCTGCAGAAGACACTGGCACGGAGTAAACGGATCCGTTCGACGAGAGGGCGATGATGCGATCCTTGGAGGTAGTTATCTTGACCAGACCCTTGCCCTTTAGGGTGACGACCGGAGTGGCGGCGTTCGGGGCGAATGCATTTCCCCATTGGACCAAATCACCCTTCTCTGTGACGGCAGCACCAAATTCACGGTCCAGCTTAAGGTCGCGGAGGAGCTGTCCGTCAAAGTAGCTGATTCGCCGTGGTGTCTTGATTACGGGCTCGTCTGAGTCGGGGGCTACTGCTCTTCCAGCGTTGGATCCCCAGGCGTAGACACCGGGCTGTTCCCAGGATTTCTTGACCTGGGCGTGTTGGGAACCCAGAGCATCTTGAAGCACCTCCTTTGAGCGGGTTTTCTTGCGAGGTTTCTCAAATACCACCTCTGGGGTCTCCGCTACAGAGGCCTTGGAGTTGAAGACATACGGATACGCCAACACGGCAGCCCCAGAAGCACCGGCAACGGCGAAAAGTGGCACAATTGGGAGTCGGGAGCGAGGCTTGCCGGAACTAGCATAGCGGACCCATTGTGAGGTCTTCGCGACCTGGAGAGGTGATGTGCGCCGAGCGGCGAGCCGGGAGAGCATTGGCGTGGATGTGCTGCTTCTGAGCTCACGGGCTGTTGCTTATCCCTGGATCCTGATCGTTACGCGAGCTCTGAGGGGGTTCGCAACAATAAATGCAGTGCTGGCAAATGGTGAGGTCACCACGAACGCAAAGAAGCTCTCCTATTGTTTGCCGCAAGCTCAAACTTGCATCAAAATCGCCGCCGTCCGAATAAAGTGGGTCGAGTCCGGGGAAAGTTTGGCAATGAACTTCCCTGGTCCGTGCCCCTCGTGGAGTTTGAATCGGCTTGACCGTGCGAGGGCTCCGGTGGACTGTACGGACCCGCAGCTTGAGCTCCCTGCCCAAGCCGCACGTCAGGCGCCGTTTCCGATGGAACAGCTGTCCGATTGAACGGCGTGCAGGTGTACATTCGGCGAGCACCATGACCTGACTACCTCAATTGAACTCCCTAAAACCCCGACCGAACCCGCGCCGGCAGTCAACGGGCACGCCGCCCACCAGTGTAGAAAATGTACGAGGATTCGTGGTACAGCTTTGTACCCGAGCACCACCAGAAACGAGGTGCGGCGCCCGGCGCCCAGAATTCCGGCCACCGGCGGAGGGAGTCGCTGTTGCAACAGCCTAATGTTTGTGGAGTCAACAGTAGTCGCTGAACAGGGAAGGGCGAACGCGGCACTGACCTCAGCCAGGGCGTAACAGAACATGCCGACGCTGCGAACCCGCTATCGTTGCTCCTTGAGGAGCAGGACGACCCCAACTCGCCGCCCCACGCCACGCAGCTCCGGCGCTCAAAGTCATATTCGGACTTTTATGAAATCGCTACTGCCCAACTCTCCAAGGGTGGTCTCAAGAAGAAGCGAAGAAGAAAGCGGCACGACCGCACCTGGGAGGCTCTGGGGCTGCCTGAGCTCCCTTCAGACCCACAGGCAGAGAGTGTTCACGATGACACCCAGGAGAAGGCACTATTATTGGCAAGCCAGCAAGAGTACATGTGAGCCGAGAGTGTGTTCTCCCTCTCGTTGCATAACTTACAGGGGACATGCAGATTGTATCATGATCAGCTGTCCATGACGGAGAGGCATCTTGGATCACTTATTGAGGGTGCTGAAAGCGCCCTGACGGACTTGGAAATACTCTGCCAGTCCTTCCGAGCTGTTGAGGACCAGACCAAAACATTTCAGTCACAGTGCGACGACCTGCTCTCCGAAGAGAAGCGCCTACAGACCCTTGCTGACGAGGTTGGTACCGACCTGCACTTCTACGCTTATCTGGACAATGTCACGAGGCGTCTCAATGCTCCGGGCGCGGGTCGTCTCGTTGATGATGATGCCTTTGGTGAGGTCCTGGTCAACCTGGAGGCTTGCATAGCCTTCATGTCCAAAAATGTGAGCCTCCTCCTGCGACACGCCGTCGACCTTGCGACTGACGCAGACAGCCCACCTACCGAGATGCGGAGCAGTATCTTGCCCGGTATCAATCGTTATTAATGAAGGCGCTCCATCTTCTGGAGGTTGGCTTCACCAACCGTCTTGAGAAAGTGTCGGCCGAGATATCTCGGCAGATCGTTGCGACGCAGTCAGAGTCGGCGCGGCACGCCCTTGCATATGGCCGTTTCGAGGAGATGCTTGCGGAATCGTACTCTCTGATTCCTAACGTCCAAAAAGTGGTGCGGAGCGCCTACGACCAGAATGGTCTTGCCACGTCAGGACCCAACTTTGACATATTTGCAATGACGGCCAACAACCTATTCCAGGCCTACTGGGCCGTCAGGGACCGGGACCTCAAACCGATCACTCAGCAAGAACAACAAACCTTCAAGACAGAAGCTACCGCCGAGTCTGTAGAGACAGGAGCAAGAAACTTTGTCAAGCAGTGCTTTGAGCGGTCTTACAACGAAGGCTCACTTTTCCGACGGGTGTTCTCCATCGAAGCACAATATTCCGACAATCCCAAATCCGCTTTCGTGGCGCTCAAATCTCCGATCCGGGCATTAGTGACGGGCACCAATATTGTGCCCATTGGAACAAACTTGCAAGCAGTCTTGCAAACTAGCGATTTGCAAACGATCTGCAATGTCGTCGGGTGGCTCACCAATGAGTATCTACTTCTCGACTATGACGAAGACGAGACGCCGTTCACAGGTCATTGTAGAGAGCTTACTGCACGGCTTCTAGCTGAACATCTATGGACGTTCACCGATGCTTTCTTTGAGGCGGAGATTGCCAAATCCATCTCGCGCGCTGTCATTGCACCAGAGGCCCTCAAGATCGGGGCCGCTGCCAACGGCAACGCATCCTCCAATGCCTTCCCGCCGGTACGGCGAGCGGTAGAACTTCTGGGCATGTTTGACCAGTCCATGCCTAAGGAGCGATGTGTAAGTGCCACCCCAGTCCCACGATATCGAGCACGTCAGACTAACGAGAACTCTTGCAGCAACGCAACAGTCCTGTGGTCTTCAAGATCGTTAAGGAGTCCATTGCTGCTCTTCACCGCGCCGAGACTCGCATCAAGTCGTCAAGAAACGGCACAGATCCGGACCTGTTTATGATCAAGAACCTGCTTATGCTTAAAAATGAGCTGCTAGCGCTTGAGATTGGCGATGTCCGTAGCAATGAGAGCCAGGCCAACACTATGCAGCACTTTGGACAAATATGGGACACACTGCGACCTCAAAATTTGATTGGCCTTCTCAGTAGCTTTAGCACATACATCCCAGGATCCTCATATTGGTCGTCCGCCCGAGCAGGCACACCCACTCCAGCCAACGGGGGTGCCGCCGCTGCCGATGTGCAGGATGCCAGCGAGCAGCTCGATGAACAGCTGCGGCAGAGCATCTACGCATTTACGAGGCGGTGGGCGACCGCGTTGAATGAAGCACAGGGTAGGAAGCTGGGAGGCAAGAACCTGGCAAAGGTGGAGAGGGAGCTGGAGGAGATGCTGGACCGTGCTTTTGCGAGCCAGCCCGAAGTGGTGGGCAAACTCAAGGAAGCCATCCAGATCGAGGCGCAGGCTCAGAAGCAAGCACAGGCTTCGAAGAATCGAAAGGACGGTTAGCTGAACAGTGTAAAGGAAGAACTGTCTTGACTAGATGATAGAGAGGGAAATGACACAAAGTGTGTTGGTTGGATTGCATAATGGCAGTTGTTCGTCACAAGTGTGATGCATCTGAGCAGCGGATCCTTTATATTGACGAGGGCCGCATGATTGCGAGGTTGTGTGGCTTGACGGGCAGGGGGAACTCCATCTTGTTGTATTTCGGGAAGATGGGAGTGAATGAGGGATAGAATGTGTTCGCAGAGAAGTTTAGGCGACGGAATTTAACTGCCTGCAGATTGCTGGAAGTGTGGCCACATCATGCTTTCGGCTGAGGCTGTGAAAAGTTAAATAATTAAAGGTTTCGATGATGTGTTGTCTTCTACATTGTTGTGGGAAGTTTTTTTTGGGTGGTTTATGGTGCAGGGCATTTTCTAATCCGTACTACCTGTTGTTATGGTCCAGAATCTTTCTGGACATTCCATGTGTAATTTCGACAGGGATTCACCCTGTCACATATTTATTATCGCAGTTCGGGGACCTCCCACCTGCCTGCCGCGCCTGCAGTCTGCATTTGGTCCCGCAGCCGACGGCATCGTATCGGGACCGATCCGGTTGGGGATACGTGATCAGGATCGTCCAAGGCCGACGGCAGATCAGCTTCGCCGAAGTCGGGTCAGCTATCGACCTGTCAGGTTGTTATCTTCAGCTGGGGTGACCCAGCACCTTGATAGCTAGAGATAGTTTGCATAGTTGCATATCTCAGCCGAGCGAGCTCCAAATGCAGGTCACATTGATAAGTCTACCATGCGATGAAACCATCCACGGTTTTACAAACACCACATACTTCTCAGTAAATATCTTTTCACAACCGAATACCTGGCATCTGAACAAGCGAGCTGTGGAGGTGCCAGCCGAGCGGGATGTGATTAAAGGTAGGTATGCAACAACCGAGGTCTTCAATCACGCAATCCAATGCCCCCATTGATGCAGCGCAGTGGATCTAACCGCCATCACGCTCATAACTCACCTCACTTCTTGTTGACCGCTCCTCTGTGACCTCACAACATCCCATTCCTGTCTACCCATCCTAAAATTTACCGCAGACCATCTACGTCTCATAAATCTCACATCTTATTTCCCATACAGCAAGCATCCAGAACCATATTCCCATAACATAGTGGGGGCGGGGCACCACCTCGACCACCACCCTCACACTCATCCATGGCCGACCCCGCCACCGACCTGACCTCCCCCGGCCTAGAAGCCGCCCCCAGCGGCGCCGCCCAAACCGCCAAAGACCTCTTCTCCGGCGCCGCAGGTGGCATCGCCCAAGTTCTCATCGGCCAGCCTTTCGACATCGTCAAAGTCCGCCTCCAAACCTCCACCGCCTACTCCTCCGCCAGCGCCGCAGCCCTCTCCATCTACAAAAACGAAGGCCCCCTCGCCTTCTACAAAGGC
>JAXQJB010000206.1:0-11358 GCA_037042205.1 Schizothecium sp. R5324 | reverse complement strand
ATCAATACCTCCGGAATATGCCATCCAAGACCATGATGGCACAGTTCGATCGCCGTAGGAAATCCGGGACGTCTTATCCTCCTGAGATCGCTTCCACAGGAGAAGGGAACCACGAAAGCAATCAAAGATCCCATATCTTACTTCAGTTCTTAGCACCTGCGCCATACGCTCGACCAGGCTGTCAATCGCAACGTCCCTATCAGTTCCAATAGTAAGATGAGATGCCGAATACTTCTTGAACAGGAACTGGATGAAATCGCCGGTGCGTTTAGGCCCAGATTCAGTAAGTCTACTCGGAAAAGTAGGGTCAAGAATGAAATATTGTTTCCCATACGGCCTAAAGCAAGGTAAGACTTCGTACCATGTCTGATATCTAATTGTATAGACTTACGGGGACAGTTTTGTAAGCTGTTCACATAGCACCCCGTCTCCACACTCGCAATACGTGTGTGCCGTGGTGAAATGGATGATTCGCCGGGAAAGTACCCGTTCTTGCAGTACCCAAGCTCTCTTCATGAGTGCCCCATCATCCACATCTTTGTTAAAGTCACACTCGCAAGTCAATGTGCTTGGAGTGATTGGTGCTCTAATATCCGGGGGATCCGTTTGCGGACTGAGGAAGCCATCTCCCCAGCCGTGTGCTGAACTCGCGGCAATGGTGCAGTAGGCACAGGCGAAGATATCTGCCATTGTCTTAGCTTCGGTTGCCCAGTCGCCGTTATCTCCTTGGATAATGCAGAGAGCGTCGATCCAGAGGTACTGCTTCTGCAGTGCTCGAGTCACCTGAACTGCGTGTTGAAATGTCTTCGGCAGCTCATCGTAGCTGAAGCCTTGCAGTCGATCTTGATAGTTTTTTCGGGTGGTGCAGAAACGGTTCTTTTCTTCTGCTGTGAGAACGCCCCAACAGTGCGAGAGTACAAGGTAGTCTTCCCCCTGAATCGGCTTTTCGACAAGGTTTAATTTGTCAGGGTTACCAACAAAGATAACCCTCGTCGGCCAAAATTTCGCATTATCTCGTCGCCGGTGGCATTCAATGTGATTTGAGTCGCAGAATTGAAGCCACTTTTGTAGCAAGAAAAAGTGTAGAGGGTTGGCGGTTGGATTGGAAGAGACAGCATTATGGGAGACATCTGGCAGCAGTTCGCTCTGAAACTCCGCAGCGATACTACGTGCCCAAAATGTCTACAAAAGAGAGCAAGGTAAGCAATCACAACCATCGCATCCATCTCAAAGGGTTTACTTACCCGCTACACCACCACACACACTAAGGTCAGCAATCACAACCATCGCNAATCACAACCATCTCATCCATCTCAAAGGGTTTACTTACCCGCTACACCACCACACACACCAAGGTCAGTAATCACAACCATCTCATCCATCTCAAAGGTTTACTTACATCCTACACCACCACACACACCAAAGTCAGCATGTATCTTTAGTTCACAGCCTATCCACATACCTCCTGCAAGCGTGTTTATCGTCAGCAACTAGTCTCGTAATCCTTAATTGAAAACGTACCGACTATATCTTATTAGATTCCAAAACTTAAGGCTTTAGCTGGAGAATAAATCCTACTTTAAAACTGTCATGAATACAATCAAAATCTTGTGCGGCTGTGGATGCCATTTCGAAGGGTGGGCTACTGCCAGCCATTAGTTTATTCGATAGGGAATCTGGCGGGGTTTGCCTGTTTATGGTGCCATACTGGGTGTGAATCTCAGGAGCGAGGAGCTTGGCGATGGGGGCATCTGAGCGATGCTGCTCTTTCGGGAAGGACAGTACGTCTCCGGCGTCCCGGTGCAGAGGCACCTTAGGGAGGCGAAACGTCCTATTGTCGTTCAGCGGCTTTTTTTCTACCTTGAGAGCATCGTGTGCTCTGTCCCAACTGTCTGCCGCTCCGGCATTTGTTGCTCCCTGGCGTGTTTCTTCAATATTATTATCAGTTTCGCTCGGAGGGGCGCGCGGTGTTGTACTTGAAGATGTAGGCGGCAGTGCTGCAGCAAGGAGGGTGGAGGCATTTGCCATCGCCCGCGGGATCGAAGGGGTCGTTGTGATCGGTAGAGCAGCTTGCTTTGGGAGGACGGGAACTAGAGCTTGGTGTTGTGGTGTGGAAGCGGGGTTGAGGGGTAAGATTACGTGGCATGGTTGTGTGGATCGGCATGCAGTTAAAGGGGTATGGCTGGCTTGGCACTACGCAAAACTTTTGATAGGGACATCCGTAACTCATTGGAATGCTGATGAGTTGCTGTGGGTCTCGGCGAGAGCCCGGTCCTGGTACGCCGGCGGCCTCCAACTGCAAAAGTGGGAGCCAGTGGCTGGAGAGTTAGCAGTGCGGTAATTAAGCAGCCAATTCTGGCTTTTGTTAGGCATTACGACCTCGGTACCTCCCCGCTACAGATGTGGCCTGCAGAGCCGCAACAGCTACAGACCTACCCCGCAGTCCTTAAAAAAAAGTCAACTAAAAAATCAGCGACACCCATTTCGCCTTCCACTGTAGGACAATGAGATAACATAAAAAGGATACGAGGTAGCTAGTTTGCCCCTCCTGCGTGGTTAGGGAGGAAGGGCTGAGGAAGGCGCCAAGGTTCGACGACACTTTGAGTCCTCCTTTCCTTTCTATATCCTTTTCTTTCCACACCGCTCTACTACCTCACAATAACTCAAGTTATTCGCACCTATGGCGGTGAGGTTTGCGGTCCTATATTGTTGAATATGGAGACAAGTCGCCGACGATGGTAGGGTGGGGGACTTCAGGGGGAAGGGGAAGGGGCACTCGGAAGAGAGAAGAGGAGAGGGAGAAAGGAAAAACATAAATACTCAGGTGAGCTCGGCCCTGGAAGAGTCGAAAGAGGATGTATGGACACAGATCACCTTCAAACCCACTTCATTCCATCCTCTCAACGCCGCGATTCACTGAAGAGTCCTTGTCAACCTCTCCAGTTCGCATGCGCGGTGGCCAGCCCCTTGCTCTTGGCAAAAGAGGTCCTGAAGGCCAGCTCCGGAGCCGCTCAGGAACTTAGCATCGGGTTCTAGTTCAACAAGATCACAGCACAATCGTTAACCTTGGTGTGGAACGAGGACCGGACCATTTTGCTCGGCCGCTCCTGCGCCCCTTCTCTTGGCGTTTTTCAGCATGACCACGTCTCTCTCAACGTGGACGATAACGGCGCGGGCAACATTGCCATCGGAACTATCAGCTACGCTGTTCACGATGATGCCCGAGTCTCCAGAGGCATCAACTGCAGTCGGATCAACAGCTCTACCGAAGCACTGGCTTCATGCCGAGTATATGCCCCCAACTCAGTCCAGCTGGCCTGCTGGCAACTGAGGAACCGAGGGCGCCATCTGTGCTTTTTCCGGCGGCCCTCACCAGCTCGCCCAGGTCATGCATGGTTTGAAGAGCCATCCAAACTGGAAGTGACCCCAGGATGCCCATCAAACTGCAAAAACACGTCCACGGCGAGGCTGACGCCAATTCGACGACCCTGGATAAGCGTCAAGGCTTATGTGGCGGTTGATCCGGAGTCACCTATCGAGTCGGTGATGGGAATCCCCACCAAAACCCCATGGATGTGTAGATCAGCGAAAGTCTAACATGCCTCACTACTTCGATACTTTTTGGTACTTGGCTGACGGAGATGAAATCATGCAGTTCCCTTTGCACCGCGGCCAAGGATTGATGAGGAAGAAAGTTGTAAAACGAAAAGGGGAAGAGGAAAGGTGGTTATGTTCTAGCTCAAGGTTTGAGTGCCGGCTCGCCAGGCTTCCTTCGTTGACGTCATTTTAACGCCGAAAAAAGCCACCTTCAGGATACGGCCGTTTGTTATTTTTATTTTTATTTTTTTGGCTTGTGAAAAGGCATCGATACCCACTTTGTTCGAACACGTGGCCTTGGCATTTGTGTTTTTTTTTATACGTTGCGTTTATTTATGGCTTGCAGCTATAAATCTAAACCCAAAAGTACTGCGGCCAAGGAGCATGATGGGTTGGCCGTGAAGAATCGTCTTCATTCGGCATCGGCTGGAGTGCTAGTGCTAACGCATTCCAATAGACTAGCGCCGGCTTTCCGTTCAGCAGACCATCGAGGCTGGCGACAATCCACAACTCCGGGGGCAAAGCTTGGAGAAATCGTCTGCATGTGAGAGGACCAAGCCCAGACGGCATACACTGCCCAAAATGCGGAACACAACTGCTGCAGCGGCATGACGGACTGCGGAGGCCTCTACGTCATGTGGTCCCCAAATATGGACTGCAGAAGCTCCTACTTCTATTGTGTCAATAGTGCCCAGTACTGTCGCAACAAGGGGGGCCGTTGGCTGGATATGGGCGGTTGCGCTGCTGGTCCATGAGCCATCCTTCGGCTCATTTAACCTTCTTTCGCCACGATGGGCGGAAAACCTTGGGTGGTGGTTCTTCCTTCAACTTCCTGTCTCTGTTCAAGGTTTATTTCTTCTCTAGGCTTCTCCTTGCTGCCATCCACCGACTTATTTCCCTCGGTGGCTTTAGTTCGTGCCGTTTTTGACGAAAGGCGCAGAAGGAAGAAAGTGGAAACGGGAAATAGGAAATAGGAAAAAGCTTCTTTTGTTTAACGTTACGGAATTCCGTTCCATAGGTACATAGTTACCTCTTTGTATGCTTTGTATGTTACACACTTCCCTGAATGACCACTTGAACCCACCCCTGATTATCCCTTTCCACCATCCAACATTACCTCTCTCATAGATTAAACCACCACAATGCGACCAAACCCCAATCCCCTTTCGTATCCCCTAAACACTCGCAACACAAAACGGAATCCCATTCAGATAATCACAGTGGCTCCTCTGAGGACAATCCCCCACCTTTTGCAACACATTCTGCGTATCGCACACCTGAATTGCATACGGCCCAAAGCAATCATACTTCCCCGGCGTCTCGCACTTCTCACCAGGGCTCTGTCCCGGCCGCCCATTCCTCTTTTCGACTTCTGTGTCGCGCTTGGCCGGCTTGTTGGTGCAGAAGGGGAGAGTAAAGCCGTTTTGCGGGAGGTCGGAGCACTCGGTTCCCGAGGGGCAGGGACCGACGAGTTCCCATTGGTTGAAGACGTTGCAGATTTCGATGCCGGTGTTGGGGGTGGTGCAGCGGTAGGTGCCGAAGGTGCAGCGGAGGGGAGGGGAGAGGGGCGTTGCGAGGGTGGTGGATGCGAGGGCGAGGGCAGTGAGGTACTTCATTTTGTTATTTTGAAGATTGTTGACTGGTATTGACGTAAAAGGTCAGATGAGGTTGATGAGTTTGATGAGGTTGATAAGGTTGATGATGTGTTGAGCGAGGTGGATTTTTGATGGCTGAGAGGGAACTTGGAGGGCGTGGTTAAAGGCCATCTTATACAAGTCGCCGTCCATCACGAAAACAAGAAGACATCTCAGGTGGTCACAAGATCTTGCCGCACCCGAAACCGATTCTGTGGACCGATGCTGCTATTCTTGCGATACGAGGTCACGACGCCGGGCAATGCCGTGGCATCAGTGTTGAGATTTTGAGCGCGGAGGTTGCCATCGCTGGGCAGTGCCTCCCCACGAGGCAGTGTTAGTGGCAAGGTGAATGGCTGCCGGGGTAAAGCCGGGAGAGTCGGGTCAGGTTGTCATCAGATGCTTGACTGTGGTTTGTACGTAATGCCGCTCGATCGCAGTCCTCATTGGTCGGTGGCTGTCGCATTGGTGGGCAGCTTCGAGCCCCGACAAAGAGGCAGGCGGTGAAGACAAAGTTCAGCTGTCAGCGAGCTCTAGCCAATACCGAGCTGCTCTTATTTTTAGCTCACCCACAATACGCTGCCCCATCTGGCATCAACACAGGGAGGGTCCTCGCAACACGAAGGCGATGTTGCAATCGCTACGTCAGAACACAAAAATACGAACAACTAGTTCGCTCACTCTGCGGCAACCCCGCCTTCAAGCAACCGCCGGCAGACTGGGTGACAGATTACTGCGGACGACTATCGACAACCGATAAGACCCTTCCCACTCAAGTCTTTCGAGCATCGCTTAACCAGATGCACACAACTTTGCCAAGGCCTCTGACCACGGGTTCCAAGCTGTGACAAGAGGTAATTACATCCATCAATATACCCTGCTTGTCACTTTCCCAGCTTACCCATCACCGGCTGCCCTCCTCTCAACCCTCTCATCACCCATCACATCTTAAATCTCGCGATCTCTATACACCCACACTAAGCTCGCATCAGGCACCTTCTCTCCCCTCGCTTCAGCCTTGAACTCGGTATCAAACACGGGATACGACGAGATTTCCGGCAGCAACCTCCGCATCTAAACCGCCAACGCCAGCAACGCCCACGCAAACAAGATGGCCGCGCCTTGAAACCCAATAAATGTTGCCACCAGTGCCCGATTGAACTTCATCTTGGTGTACGGCTGCACCAGCGACGCCGCCGTGTAGTACTCGGATGGCAGGCCCACTGCAAGCTCACTCCCGTTCGATTTCGTGTTGGTATTGCCGCTGCCGTGGTTATTGTTGTTGAAGAGCCAGACGGGGAAGGCGAGGATGCTGCGGAAGTTGCGGCGGAGGATGGCGCTTGCAAACGAGTGCAAAAGCTGAAACTCGGACGACCAAAAGGTTTCGATGGACGAGGGCGCGGGGATGTTGGCGGCAGAGTAGTCGAGGAGCCACGAGATGACGGTGTTGTAGGCAGCGACATCGAAAGCTGTAAAGGGGAGCGAGGAAGGGGCGCCGACGTCGGCCGTGGAGATGATGGTGTAGTTGGTTTTCGCAGAGACAAGGTTGCCGTAACGGTGGGAGAAGCTGAAGCGAGTCGTGATATTGGGGGTTGGGTCGATAGTATTTTTGCAGACGCCATTAGGGATGCCGCCTTTGCAGAGAAAAATGCCGGCTCTGGCCCTAACCTCGTGCGGATGGGCTACTATTTTGCCGTCTCGGACAACTATTGCATCTCAACCGCCGGTATCAAGTGGCCCGGTGACCCCGACGGGCACTTAATTTGATGATCCTTGGATTGCTGTTCAGGGCGAGGATGAGCTTGTGCCCTTCGGGAGCAACGACGAAATCCCGAAGCCAAAGTCTCAGCCTGCACCGGTTGAGAACAAGCCTGCACCGGTTGGGAACACACACTCAAGCTCCAGCGGTGGTTCAGGGGGCAACGGCGGCGCAGGAGACAAGTCGGGCTCGGGGGTCGCAGCCGCAAAGCCGTCTATCGTGACTGCTGGCTCCCAGTCATTCATCACGGCCTTGATTCCCATCTCCGCAGTGACTCTGCTGGTGTTGCTGGTATTGGCTGTTGCGCTTGTTTGAAGACTGGAAGGTATGGTGTGCTGATGCAGCACATATTTCCGCCCTTGTCGTTTCTGCGTCCCACATTGAAGGCCTTTACACAAGAAAGAACTAATGCACCTCGGAAGGCAGAGACAGGTACAAAGAACGCAAGGTACGATCGCCGTGCTGCCGTCGTCTTGACACCGTTACCACGCGCGTTGCTTTATCGGGGAATATTACTGTTTTGTCATCCAGCACCCCTGGCTTGAGTGAGCTCCCCAGGAAATGAGAACATAGACTAACCTATCAAGTGTCGATAATTAAAAGATGTCAAAGTCTAAAGTCCCAACTCTACCCTCGTCAATGCATTGTACTATGACGCGTTCAACACGCGTCACGAACTTCACCAAAACCCCCCATGCTCCAGCTAGCAAGTTCTGTTACCTCCATTCTACCCAATGCATCTACCTCAAGAACGCTGACTCGCGATTCGGTGCCGCTTCGGCGTCCCATGGAGGCTTTCTTCGGTCATGAAGGTACGCCCGCCTGTCGTTCCCACTTGCTGGTGCCACACAATTACCTTTCCCAGCGTCTTTTTTCTCATCCCCTGTCACACGAAGGCACAGTAAAGCTTGCCTCCAAGTACTCGGGCGGACAGGCACTAACATACGTCGGCAGCACCGGAGTAAAATGAGCGGATCCGTCAGCCGGTCCCTTCGGCCCGATGTATTGCTCCCTCTTCAGAAAGCATGCGCCGCAAAGCGCCTCGCTGGGTTTGTACGAGCCGATCCACCTCCGCCCCTGAGCGCGGTACAACATGCTCGCTGCATCGTAAAAAGGATCACCCGGAACGGGCTTCTCGGTGTCGATGGCGTCGTAAGCCTCGCATAACTTATCCTTCATCTCCAAACCCACCTCCACCTCCTTGTGAATCTCCTCTTCTGCTTCCTCTTCCCAGTCTCCTGACACGGAAACAAACTGTTGCGTCGGCGTCACACCCTTCTCCGCTAGAAACTCAGTACACTCGCAGTAGTGCTTGTGGCGAGTAGCTCGACATTCATCAAACGCAATCCGTCGAGGCCGCACGAGTCCCTTGCCGAGAGTGCTGTAGTCGTCGCCGCAGTCGAGACAGGTCAAGTTGTAAGACACAGCATCGAACCACTCATCAGCCTCCTCAGATGACTCCAAGTCCACGCGCCTGGGGACTGCCTGGTTGATGCAGTGCGCCAATCCGTCCCGGTCTAGAGACATGTCCGTAAGCAATTCCTCGAGCTCGGCCTCAACATGCTTTTCTACGTTCGACAAAATGGCGGGCGACGTCTTCGCCCACATTGTGTAAATGACAGGCAGCGACTTGTTCAGCTCCCGCACGCCAAAATTCCCAGCTTCAGGAGGCATCGGATCGAATCCGTCTACCTGGAGACACTGGCATGCCTGCACAATCAGCGGCAGCAACTTTCGTCCGCTCGCCCGCAGCGCAAGGAAGTGACCGATGGCATTGACCCGCGACTGCCACCGCAAATCACCCATTCGGCTCCCCTTCTGCAGCAAGCCGCGAACAACAGCCCGCCCGTGCTCCTCGACGAGAAACCCCCTGACGGCCTGCTGCAGCCCATGCCAAATGGAGTTGGCGCCTAGCGCAACAAGACTCTCTTCTTGCTTCTTGGTGTAGACCCATTGGACCGTTGTCTCGGCCATGTTGCACTCCTCTAGAGACATGTGCTTGATCAGGTTGTGGCCTACGACCCAGCCGTCACCGTGCAGCTCCGAGACGTCGAGGCATTCGGCACCAAAGGCGTTGATCATTTCGATTTTCCGCTTCGAGGGTGTGGCACCGCAGAATTCGGACCAGATGCCGAGGGGTGTGCTGTTTTGGGGGTTGTGAGTGAGGGGGTTAACTCAGGGGTGAAGGTGTTTGCTTACAGGGCTTCTTCAGTTGGACCCTCAAAGGCGAGAGCCTGTCTGTCTGCGCCGTTACCGATCAGATACGAGCAGAGTTCGACGCGTCCGTTCCGAGCGGCAAACTAAAAGCAGTTGTTAATATGCATCAGCTATCCTTCCCAAGATGAAAGCAGTACGTCCCGGAAAAGGGGCAGGGGGACAAACATGAAGAGGTGTCCAGCCTTTTGGGCTCGTGTCCATGAGCGACGCATCACCCGAGGAAAGGAGGTCATCCACAGCCGCAATATTGCCCTGTTCGCACATTCTGAAAATGTAAGCGTTCTCCGGAACAGCCCTGATGGGTTTGATGTTGAACTTCCATCCGGTCGTGCCAGACCAGTGCAGGTTAGCTTCGACGCCACGACGAAGGCCAACTCTTCCCAGCCAGCTCTTAGGATAGAAGATGAACGAGGTCACCACCTCAAGGTCCCCGTTTGATACGTTGCAACCCGCTGCCGCTTTGAGAGAGCTGGTGCGGATCCAGATGGATCCGAACATGACTCCCATGGATGTCTTCTGGTGGCAAGTCTTTAATTTGGATATGGGGGGCGGCTTGATTTCGTTCCCTGTATCGTGGTCGCCAGCATTGGTTGAGGGTTTTTTGTGCATGTCGATGCCGTTGGGATTAAAGGAGCCGGAGTATCCCGTCTCAAACGAGCTTGGCTGATGCATGGCTGACAAAAGGACTTGTTGCAGGATGCCGCTTGCGAGCATTTCCTCGACGGATCGGTGCATGGCTTGCGCGAGGAAGTTTTTGACATTTGGGTTGGACGCGATGGCAATGATGGACGCATCCGCATCCTTGGGTACTTGCAGTTCGCCTGATGTGTCGAGAAGGTCTACGGGGAAGGTATTACCGGACTGACGCGTTGAAATCATGGCCGACGTCGATTCGACCTGCGCTGAAATGCTCGTCGTCAGGCTCGGATTCAAGGTGCCATTGTGTTGGTGGATTTGAACGTCGACAGCTTCGTTCGTCACAAGTATACGAGGCTGTGTGGCACTAGAGGGGGGTGGTTAGCGCCCGAATAACCCATGATCTAGGTAGGTGTTTTCCTACCTTTGAAACATCAACCCAAGCGTCAGAGTGTTCTTGAGATTCCTTAGACGGTCGAGGAACGTTTCCAATTCCTTGGCCTTTGTTTTTAGCCTGAACTTTGCCCGGAGATGGTCACGCTTGCGGGACTCCTTCAGTGGCTCAATTTCAAGCTCAACGACAATGTGTCGTAGTACCTGAAGTTTGTCGCAACAGAGGTTGAGCACCGAGACGACCTCGGGCAGCATCAGCTTCTGCGTGTTCTCGTCTGCCATTGGCTTCAAGAGCGCAGAGAGGACCGTGATCTCATCCTTGATGTCCTGGACAGCCTGGGGGGCATCTTGGAGAGATTCCCAGAACTTGTACAACTCAAAGCAGCCATTAGTGAGCCGACAAAGGGCATCGGCAAAGCCCACACCTGGTGAACGAAGGCGCGTTAGACGTGTCGACGCAGAGAACTCTGGGCGGAATAACTTACTCGCAGCCGCTACCGACAAGGGATCCATCGCGAGAGTGCCGACTATCCAGAGAGACGCCAACCGCTTGTTGAAGAAAAGGGGTCATATGGCGTGGACCTGGGTCGCGGAAGCAAGACTCTCAATATATCGAACAGGATGGCGGTGTGCATGGTAGATTTTGGGCATTTCTTTGTGCTCTTTTCCCCGCATCAGGCTCAGGCTTGCGTGGCAGATGCGGATGGCCGACGTTGGCGTCTGGGCCTGTCGGTTCAAGCCATATTGAGAGATGAGCCAATCCAAGCGTTGATGCTGATATGCAACATGTTGAAGACGACCCGAAAGATGTGGATGCAGAGGTGTGACGGCGGGCTGGGAACCGCGTCAAGTACCATAGCAAGCCTGGAAGGAAAGTGCAATGTACTAGGGTTGCACTCAACTTTTGTGATATGACCGCTGCTGCCTGCGCCACTTCGGTTTCACCACAACAATCCAGCCATTCAACACCCTCCCTTCTGCCAAGAAATCATTGGCATGCGAGGTTTCGGCTTTGGTTCATGATGGAGGAGGGGCTGGATGACTTCCCCTCAACGCTAAAAACCGCGTCGCGATCGTCCGCGCAGCGCATCAGCGCACATCCCTTCCGCAGCACCAACACAC
>JAXQJB010000194.1:0-10852 GCA_037042205.1 Schizothecium sp. R5324 | reverse complement strand
TTGTGGCGTGTGCGGCAAGCCTGGCCATAATGCGCGCACTTGCAAGGAGGCTGCAAAACCGTCTGATTCATCTGTTTCTAATTCAGTTCTTGTTATTTCCTGGTGTTGTGGTTGTGTAATTGAGGATTGTTGTGGTAAGGTGGTGGAAAGTGTTCGGCTCGCTTATAAGATACGTTACCCTTAATACCCCCATTTAGCTAGAAAAAGGACTCTGGCGTAGCGGTAACGGGGGAATGCCGCAGTAGCGGTAGTGTGTTGCGTGCGGGGATACGATGCCTGTAGACGGATGATAGTACGGGGCAAATAGATATTCTCAACTCGAGTCCCTGTGCAGCCTGGCAGCATATGGAATCCAAGAGAGGACTGAGAATAAAAGCTCGACGCATTCCCACTCGCCTGTTGTACCTCATCTTCAACCGTGCCAGCAGAAAAATGAGACAGATGACATCTCAATTCGTACATCCACCCCTCGATCTCAAATGCATCCAACTTCGACGCCGAACTGCGACCCCCTTGTCTCGTATGTGCCCTCGAGTCTCGAGTCAGGGAAAGGATTCTACTCTGAGAATACTGTGGAAGGAGTCCTCTGGTACATCAGGCACTGAGAGTCCTAAAATGAAAAACAAAACCTCCCTACTGAAGCCACTCGGTCGACGCGTGATGCCCCCAAGCTTGGAACTCCCTCCGTCGCTCGTTCGCCTTCCACAAATGCCGACATTTCAGCCACCAAAACAAAGCCACGATGAAGGCAATCGTTGGGACGGTACTGCCAATGACTGCGGATCCGATCCAATAGCGGCTGATGTTGAAGTGATCCCGATAGAATTTAGGACTCTCGAAGTCGATATAGCCGCCTAAAAGAGGGATGAAAGGGCTAGATTTGCACCAACCTGCACAATACATTAACTTGCGCTGCTGAGTTTAGAAGGTTAGGTAACATACAATTGCTTGCTAGGCCGCTGACCTGCGTGACGCCCTGGTGTTAGCAAAGCCACAACGATCCACACGGAGCTGAACAACATCTGGACCAGGGACTCACCTGAAAAAGGGCGACTGTCGTCAAACTCAGGACAGCGAGTGTGTTGGCAACATAGGAAAGTCTCATTAATACTGCATTGGGCCGTTTCCAGAATTGGATAATCCAAGAGACGGAGCTAAAAGTTCCAAAGATGAGGTACACCAACGTTCGACACCCGAGACCGATTGTCGGAGTCTGAGGTCCGGTGCTGGTAGTCAGTGGCACGGCACCAAGAGTTCCGAGGGAAGGTGATCATACCATGAAAGAGACAACGAAAGCAGTCATGATTGCAGTCCAGACGAGCAACAACGATAAGGCCGCAACTACATACCATGCTGCAGGCCTTCGACCCTGAGGCGTTTCGGCAATGTCAGTGGCATATTCTTCTAGTCTTTCGGGGGAGGCTGTCGTGAAGTCGGCTGCTTCCGTCGCAGCCAACACAGCGTGTGGAAGCCCACAATACTGGATTTGTCGACCCTGGCCAATGAACCCCTTTACTTGAAGGTCCTCTGGGATTTCGGTGGCCGTATCCCACCACTGTATCTTTGGCTCATCGGGCGGGCGGGCCACCTCAACGTCTTCGCTTTCGTCCCCGGGGGCAATGGCGTTGACACGAGAGCTCCAATCTTTGACCGCCTCAACATTGTACAGCCAACGCGAAATGAGTTCAGATGTTCGTTCCGATGAAACGGGATTCCGGTCCACAATTGTGAAGACGACCAGCAATGGAAGCCAGGTCAGCAGCAAGCCGAAGGCGAGTGAAAAGGGCGTGGTCGTGGCACCCTCGAGATCGTTAAAGGCCAGGAGAATGGAGAAAATAAATGCAAGTAAGAACATTGCGAGGTTTGCGAGCATGGGGATGACACCCCGGCGGCGGAGCATTCGTAGCTGGAACGCTAGTTGAACTAGTAGCTGATTCGTGAGTTCGACGTCGGGGGCATTGCCGTTGGACAACGGCCTGAACAGCCCGTAGGTTAGTACGTCCAGCATCCTCGATGGCTGATTGTCGCGTCCGTTGAGAGCGAAGGAATCGATGTGGAATTGATTGAGGCTGCAAAGAACAAAGTATGCAGCACAGCGTAGATGGTATCGGTGCGTGTTGATGTCGCGAAACACGCGGCGATGAGCTTGCCGAAACTGTCTGAAGTTGAAGACGGTTGCCGTGAGTGCCGTCTGTGGGCTGCCAAGCCAGTTCAGCACAGCGGTGATTGTTTTGTGAACTTTTCCTTCGTGAAGGGACTCATAGGGAAGACTCAGTAAAATATTGAGCGGGAAGATCCATGAGCTGACCAGGCTAACGAACGAAGGTGTGTCGTACCATGCGATGGGGCCGTCTTTGCAGATAATCTTGCAAGCTTCGGGGGTTATAGCGAGATATTCCGAGTCACTGGCTTTCGAAGTCCTGTTTTGGGACACATTGAAGAGGCTGGTGTTGTTATTGAGCCCGGTAACTCTGCTTCTGTTCGTGACGACGAATTCCCTGATGTTAGACCAGTTGATACCGTCGGGATCGCCTGGGGTCGTGCCATCGAGAATGCCGACCACGGCGGTCTTGCATTCCGCCCAATTAAGGCCTCTCGCCCTCGTTGCAAGGCCGAAAAGCAAGAAGAAGATGAATGCTTGTGGTCGCAGAACTGCCATTCTCGTCGGCCTTGCTGGTCAAAGAGCAAAGATCTTCAGGGGAACAGACAGATCTAGCTTCGAGAGCCCCACATATAAAACCTCACACCTCACTTCCGTCCTGTTCCCTCGGAGGAACAGCTCCGACCAAACATTTCTGCCTGCCAATGAAGCGGCTATGACGGCACTCTGTGGCTTCATCAGGAGTCTCGGCGCAGAAAGACCAGCTCGTGGGGGGTCGAAAGCGGCAGCAAGGCTGCAAATGGGAAGCGGCGAGGGGCGGTGGCGTCTGCAGGCAGAGGCGGGGGGCTTCTGCGACCAAAGAGTCAGCTGAAGATTTGACAATCATGGTGTCTTTTATCTGGCCTTCGCGTACGACATCCCGCAAGATGTTGGGCGGTGCGCAGCACGCCAAGTTGCGCTAAGTTTGCTGGAGCACTCAGCTCTGTCAAAGCCACGTCACGTCCCTCTTCGTATCTGCGCAGCTTCCTTTGACTGCGTGTTGAATGGGATTGAAGTTCGCTTAACCGTCTCAACGGAGTTTAGCACGAATTTTCCCGCATGTTTGCTTCCCTCGTTTTCGATAAGCCGACAAAGGGCATGGAAGGAGCGACGACTAAATTTCTGCTCCCAATTGCCGCCCTTGAAGGGTGGCAGAACTTCAAAATTTTCCCCACCAACTATGCGACAGGCAATGCAACTGAGCTAAGACTGCTGTACTTTCCTGGGTTAAAGAATACATCCAAGGGCTGGCCTGTAATTATGGCACCTCTGGTCTCCAGCAGGGCTTCGTCGTGTTGACGGATATCGAATCAATCTATCGCCTACATAGCATAGCCTACTGTGCGAGCGTCGTCCCCCTCAGCCAAATCGCCGCTTTGACAATGGCACCATTCCCAACGTCAAAGTCCCTCTGCAGCGCCAAGTCCGGCGCAGCCAGCACCTCATCGAGCGACACCTCGGCCTCACCAACTTCCACCAGATCTTTCTCCTTGAGCCCATTGACCAGCACAATCTTGACTGGCGGACCGGGCACCATGCCGGCCAAAATTGGAATCTTGAAAGCCTGGTCGAAGCCCGGGTTCTGGATATCAAGGCCGGGCATGTCCTGCTTCGGCTGCGTCCGCCACATGCCGTCTCCCCAGCACACGCGCACACTGGGGATCAATGCGTCTCGAGGGCCGCTGAGGTTACGCGCCGAAGCGATGAGCACGCTCATGAGACCCAGAGTCTCTTTGCTTCCAGCCTCTCCTGACAGGAAGCTTGTGGGGTCAGGAACGAACCGGTGGAAGTCCCCACGAATATTCAGCTTCCCGTCGGTGGGCTGCTCTCTGTGAGTCAAAGAGAGCTGGTGCCGGCCACCTTGGAGTAAGAGCTCCTTGACAGAGATGCGCCCCACGCCAATATCGTCATGCCCTGTGGCCGTATCTTGGTCCTGCACGTCGGCCTCGACGACCTGGTCGTAATCGTACACAAACATGTCGTGTGTTTCGTTCCACTCGGGATGGCGGTGGTTGTCGACGGTTTGGGTCTGCCACTCCGGCTCGGCCGAGAGCTTGAGCTTCACGAAGCAGTCCGGGACGTCGTGGACCAGGCGTTTGAGGAAGCTTTTGCCTTCCTTTTCTTCACCCAGGTGCTCACCAGACTCAACGGTAACACGCAGGACGCCAAGAGGATGTAGGTAGGTCTTGAAATAGTCGTTGGCCGGGTCCAACTTGAGCAGGAAGCGATTCGGGAGGATGGCCATGGAACCGATGACGGATACGACGATTTTCTTCACGATGCGATCAATGAAGCCAATGTTGGCGATGTGAGCGGCATCTGTGAAAACCAAGTCGATATGGGGCTCGTTGATGAACGCAATTTGCGCCGCACCAACCTGCGGATGTCAGCGTGTCTGGCAGACGCATATGCGGTCTGTGTCGGCCTTACCAGTGGCAAAGTATTCATCAATGGCGAGAGCAACATCGACAACCTGCCCCTGAGTTTGATGTGCTCGACTCCCTAGGGGCTGAGAATTAGCGCAGTTTTTTGGGGCAGACTGTGGCAAAGGGGAGACTCACGAATTTGGGAAGTATGCCCATCTCGAGTTCAAAGTCGCATTGACCATCCCAATCGACGTCAACGTCGAGCTTTATGCCATTGTTCTCGGTTTGATGAACATCAACGTTGGAGATATGGATCGGAACAGGGCCGAGCCTATACTTTTGGAATACGATGCCTCTGAATGGGGAGCCCATCGGGTCGAGCACCCCCTTGGCTATTCCTGGAATCATCGTCTCGATTGCCGCTGACAGGTTGGGCCATAGCTGCTTGATGAGATCGTTGAGAAATCCTGATCCCGTTAGTGAGAGGTTTTATGCGGTGCTGTGTGGGGTCTCACCAGGTGACTCCGCGCCGCCTGAGGCGGTCAGCGTCTCAACGAGGGAAGCCATGTTGCTGTGTTCTTGAACAGAAAATGTGAAGCCGGTCGAAGACGGAGAGATCAATCCAGGGGCGACTGTTTTATGGCGCTCGAAAGAAGTGAGCTGGTGACACGTACGATGAGCTGTGATATAGAGAACACGGAAGGTCGCGCAGCGGGGTCAGTCACCCCCCCTTCTCTTGGCATCCCAGCTAAGGGTGATGTCATCTTGGAGCTGCGGCCTGGCGCATGCATGATGGCCTGATGGGGAGGATTGGCGGATGATTTGAACCCCGATATTGGACGACATCCTCAGTGAGGGGAAAAGAAGCCGGTTGGGTTTGGCAATCTCCAACCAATCGTGAAGTTCAAGCATAAAGTTCCTGATTTCTTGCTGCAATCCAAGACGGCCATGAAGAAAGGTAACATAGGACTGTCAGTCACACATTGTCGAACCGCTGCGCAACGCACCCGCACTTCAAACCTTGGTCTCCTCGCATGGTTCATCCCTGAACAGCTGAACAAGGGGGTTTTGTCCGACGTGCGACTAAAAGAGAGGCCTCTTTGGTGGTCGGGCACCGCCGCGTTTTCCGTCGCTGGGCAGCTGAACCTCGGGTGGGCCCGTTTTTGGGACAGCTCCGCCCTTACCCCTGAATTGCCTTAGATATGGACAAGCATCTCAGGACAAATGACTTTCCACTGCACCAGAAAAGTAAAAACACGCACAAGCTCAAACCTACAATCTCAGTCTCGATCCTTCTCGGAGGAGGACAACACGATAACCGTTCCATCGACCGACCGACATGTTGTGAATTGAATGGAGTCGCCGTTCAGGTGCTCCCGAGCCCCACAGCAAAAGAGCAGAGCAAAAGGGGCTCCGACTTTGAGAGAGAGTCCGTTGGGACCACATAAACGGACGACCTGTGTTGTAGGCGTGTGTAACGCAGCTGTGGTTAACAGGGTTGATGTAGAATGGCTTCCCGACGGCCAGCTTCCCACGATCTTGCTGTCAGGCCGCCATTGAGATACAATTTTTTTTTCCGCCGATGTTGCGCAGGAGCTGCCCACGAGAAAACTGTTCGGCGTAGTCGATTTTGTCCCTGAGGCCTGTTGCATGCTCGTTAGGGCTGACGACAAAAACTGATCGAAATGCGGAGCAGAACTTCGTATGCGTCTCCATCGCAACGCGGTCCTCAAACGTCCATTCCTCCATGGTGCTGAGCAGATCGTTCATGCTAGCCTCGTTAAGTGGACTTTCGCGTACTGGCAGCTCGGGCATCGCAATGCTGAAGGCCTGTGCCATATCCAGTTCACTGCTAAGAGTGAGCGTGCAGGGCTCGGTGGTGGCAAGGCAGTGTGGTTCGTCGGGGGACCTCCAGATCTTCGTGGATTCTAGGCGCGGCAGAAGCGCCCCGTTCTCCTGAACCACGATGGAGGATCAGTTCGTCGCTCAAGGCGCCAAGTTTAACGTTGGGCCCTGAGTTTCGAACATCATTGCATTGAAAGGGGCTTCGTCGAAACCGTAAGTTTCCGCGACATAGCAACCCACTTCGTTGAAAAGACACTCAATGGGCCTCATGTAGTCGACCTTGATGAACCTTTCGCAAATCTCTCGGTCCTGGACAATACCTAGGTTCGCGTAAATAAGGTCTCGGGGGTCCGTAGCGCCAATACCCCTTCTCGCCTTGAGGAGAGAAAACAAAGGTACTGAGAACTTTTCGTCTCTTCTCTCGCTCATCCAAACTAAGGGATTGGTACTGCGCTTCTGGTTGACGGTTCTGAGAGTTCACCCGTTGAGCCAAGGGGCTGCGAGGATATCAGAGCGCATCCGCCAAATTCCCCGCTTTCCAGGCCGAAAATGTTCATCCACGACTCGAGGAATGCATGGATCTTGGGATCAGAGAGCCCGAGATGGATGATGGTGTGGTTGGCAACTCGGTGAATCTTGTCCATCATGGAGACTTGTCGGCCCTTCTCTTGGTTATCCGACTGATTGATATACAGCGCATCTGCCCAGATACGTCCTAGGGAGTCGCGATGCCGCATATCTCGCAGCGCAGCATCCAGTGTGGCGGTATCGCCACGGCGCAGCCCTCGATGCAGATCCGACATGGCTTTCGCTCCTGCCCCAGCAATAGGAGATTGCCATGAATGGGGCAATCAAGTCGTAGGAACACGCGGCGATGATTGTATGGAGAAGTATGCCTCTTCAGCCGGCTTCGTGGTCCTCACCTGGCTCAAGAACCAACAGGCGCATGGAGTCGTCATGAGCCAGGGGCTGGTATGTGAAGGTGCCGGATTGGTCCATGGCCTCGTTCGGCGAATGTTGCTCTGGTGGAGCAGAATTGGCCACGGTGGAGGACACACCGGGTTCTTGGGCCCGCCATCCCACATGTAGCTTTCCCTCGAATTGCCACTGCGATACTGGCAGGCACCCAACCCCCGCTCTTGCCGCCTGAACGGGTGGCCGTAGACGATCAACCACCCCTCGGGATTGGATCGGAAATGAGAACGGAAAAGCGGCGTTTCATAGAAATAATCTTTGTCTGCGTGCCTTGCTTCCCATGTTACCGAATCTTTGCGCGAGGCGACTCTCCTGTCTGAACCACCAGTCGCTGCGTGTCTCCGTTCGGCCAGCTCTGGCGCCAAGCAAGCGGGACTGGAAAAGTGGGACCATGGAACAAAAGGCCTTGCTGGTGGGGCCAGCGCCGCATTGCTAACCCTTGAGGCTCATTTACGCACAGGGTTCGAATAATTTGCATGCTTCTGGGAATATGAGATGTGTACTCCTGGCTCGCTTTGCTGATGGCTCATGCATGGCCTCGATGACCTGGGCGGCACCTCAGCACCCGGACACTTGAAACCGCCGGGGCAAAGCTTCTGAATTGCGCCAAGCTGGTCGTACTTCGCCGCAGCCTCCCTTGGCCTTCTGCACGTTCTCTGCCCCATAACTGCCGATAGGATCCTGCGTTCCATCCGCGTACCTAGTTGAGGTACACCCAACCCTCCACGCCTCCTTCGATGGTTGAGGCGAATTCCCGAACCTGCCCAATCCAGTCTTTTGACCTTGGGGCGAGCGAAAGCGGCCTGCTCCTCGGTTTTGGCCATGATAACGACGAGAAACAGGATTCTGTTGCGCGCGCTTGCCGCTCCACGCTCACAACGTTGCCGCATGCGGCCACTGAGAGCTGCCCGAACAGCTTTGGCAATGGTTGGAACAGACACTGCGTGATGGAAATCCCTCTCGGAATGAGTGCTTTGAGCTCTTCGACTAAGCCATCGTGGAGTGAGGACGCCTTGGTCAGAATACCACGCATCTCATTCTTGAAGCACATGGCAAACCACATTGTGCTCGGCAGATTAGGTGGAGGGTGTACGACGATTTCTCTTTGGACGTTAAATCCACGCCGCTGATGGGCGATAGCACCGGAATAGATCTAAATGCCGGAAACCTTGTTGACCTGAAAGCACCTCTGCCTTTGTTTCACATTCAGCTCCTTGCATGCGTGCTATCATCACAGCTTTTGTGTGGGGCACTGTGAACTATTGGAATGGACTGCCAATGATCATGATTCCCGTCTGCTGTTCCTCCACCGCTTCCTGTCCTAGTTACGAACCTTGTCCCAGCTAGAGTACCTGCCTACCTAGGTACTAGGTATCTTGCGTCCGAGCATTCCGCCCCGCCTTCCTCGGCAAGTTGTGTGCACTAATGCTGACGAACATGGGGGTCCGTCTTGGCTAAAAAGGCAACAAGCCATGACATCAGTTGTCGGCCACGAGACTCAACGCATAGATTGCCCCAAAGATGCCAAAATCCACTGGTTGAGCCTCGCTCTCTTCAATAAATCCATTAGCGCAGTGCTTCAGAGTGAATGGGGAATAGAAGAATATGATGCCTGTATGAAAGGTACATACCGCTATTTCGGCGAGGAACAAGGTGCAGCTCAAGGCTAACTGGTAAGAGAGGAAGCCGTGTCGGAGCCAAGCTGCACGCTCCAAAACAAACTAGTTAGCCATGCCACACATTCTGCGCGTGTGTAAAGAGCGATCAAACGAGCCGACTCCAGGGGGAATATGATTGCCAAGGCCGCCGTGCTGAAAGGTCCTGTCTTGTTTGGCATTGCGAGGTCGAATGAAGTGAGTGGCTGTTGAGAGAGGTGTGGGTGGTTGTTTGGGCTTTAGAAAAGTCCAGTCTTGGTCTTGGGCAGCACATTGATTCATAACCAACACCTGGGCGAAAGGGGCATTCATTTAGCTGAAAGGGGTATTTACCTAGGTGAATAAGGCCGGTATTCACCTAAGGGGTGGGGGATTGGTGTTACGACCGGTGCCTGTCGACAATCGGTCGGCAGGGTCACAGGGATGAGGTTGGTTGGAGGGAGGGGTACAGTGGGGCTGCAAAAGTCTAACCCCACCACCACCATGCAGACGCGTTTTGGTCGCGTCTAGCAATTTCCTTTCCCACCACCTATTTTTCCATTTTTCCGGACACAACGAAAGCTGCAATGCATGTTCCAAATACGGAGTATAGCCCTCATACGAGGGGTAGGTTTGCAATGGGCTACGAATTGGGCCTTTCGCGCGCGGAATTATTCGAAAAAACTGGCGTAAATCCACAGTCGGTTTCGAAGCTCATCAAGCGCTATGGGTACCAAAATAAGGCCAAATCTCTACCACGCTCTGGCCGGCCACGAATTCTTTCAGCGCGCAATATTCGAGCCGTATTACGAATAGTTGACAAAGATGCGTTTATTCCCAACAGAAAGCTGCGCGACGAGGCAGGTTTAACCTGTTCTACGGCCACTTTAACTAGGGAGCTCGTTCGCCGTAGCATTTAACACAAGCGCGCGCTTAGGAGGCCGAAACTGACGGAAAAACTTGCGAAGAAGCGGTTAGAATTTGCTAGGCTACACGTTCAGAAACCTCTTTCGTGGTGGAAGAGGTTAATTGTTTCTGACGAGTCAACGGTTGCGCGTGGTGAAGGTGAACGCCAGGCCTGGGTTTTCGTACCCTCAGTAAGTAAAAAAACCACCTTGAATAGCCTTAACTAACGCAATACAGAGTTAAAGCCGACTGCTTCCGAAATACGTACAGCTAAAAGCAAAGCCAACTCGCCATTCACAGATGTTTTGGGGCGTGTTTTCCTTTAGAGGTCGCACGTCATTAGTGCTAATAATGGGGGACCCCCTTTCGGCAAAGGGGGGGGTTTCTGGCAGGATTATACAGCAAACTCTAAAGGAACACTTACCTACAATTTGCGAGCCAGGCTCTATCTTTATCCAAGATAACGCTCCAACCTATACTTGCAAGCTAGTTCAAGATTGGATTACAACATGGGCTTAAGAAAACGGGGTAGAACTTCTCGACTGGCCTGCTTATTCGCCCGACCTGTCAGAAACACTGCACCGTGGATTATGTGGAAAAGATAGGGTTGCAATTGCTTAATCGTATTGCTCCTTCAGGTTCTGGCTTTCAGCCAGAACCTCCTTCTTTATAGACTTTATGAATGGTGGTAACGCTTACGCGTTGCGTGGCCACTTGTTACAAATGCACCATTCTGGTTGCTTCTAGAACCTTCTCCGTAATAACCCCCTTTCTTTCTGACACAACCTTAATCCGATTGAAAACGTCTGGCATATACTGAAAGGCGAAATAATGAAGCAATACCCCGATTTGGTAGACCTTCCTAAAACAGATGCAGCAAAGGAGAAGTTGATCAGGGCTGCAATTTGCGTGTGTGAGGAGTTACTGGAAGGCTTATTAAAGAAGTTTGTTTCTACGCTTTAAGAAAATGTAATTTCTACTGTTCT
>JAXQJB010000177.1:0-10177 GCA_037042205.1 Schizothecium sp. R5324 | reverse complement strand
ATCGCACCAAAACCGCGTCCGCCCACCGTCCATTGTTCCAAGTCCATATCTTTTCCTTTTGGGTTTTATGCGATGGGAAGAGAAAAGAGTGTCTGCCTCCGATGGAATTGCGCAACAAGGCAGAAGGGGGCAAACTTGCGGCGCGGTTGGGAATTTGACTTATAGCACTTGGCTAAGCTCTTGCGAGATTGCGCGTTGGTGAGGCGACGATCTAGCCAATTCGTCCGTTTTTGACTACACAGCCGGGGTCATACGCTCGTCGCAAACACAAGGATGTTTCCAGGCAAATCAATTCAGACGATATGATCACGTACAGAGACAACGATGCAGGTGGCTCGAATGAGTGACAGGGCATCCGGCTGGTAATGGAACCTTCAGCTCAACGATGAGAGCGTGGAGAGTTTGATGGCGGTGCAGGAGCCCCGCGCCCCACGGGCCCTGGCGGCCTCTCCTCTCCCCGCTCCGCCATGTTGGATGACGTTTTCAGGGGCACAGTGCCCTCCGATTGGTTAACCCAACTCTCGGGTAAGCTCTCAACACCACTACGGAAGCAGCAGGTGGATGTTGAGATTGAACACGACACGCACGAGTATCCTTCGGGCGTATTGAGAAGCGTATTTTCGGTCGAGCCACGCGCTCACGTGCGGAGAGACACACAACTCCGCACGAGTATGGCTGGAGCAGCAACAGTCGTGAACGCACAGGACGTCTCAAGCTCGACATCATGACAATTCGTCCGGAACAAACATTAGACCTACCATCCTCTCACGTGCCCGGTGCAGCATTCGTTATAACTTTCAGCAGACTCTTTTGGATACCTGTTGTCCAACACCCACAGAGGCAAAAACTTGCTAGAATCCAAGAGGTGGCCATTCTGTCAAACGCCCCTTACCCCTGAAGTAAACACCCATAATCAAGCGGCCGGAAGCTTGATGCCTCCAAGCCACCAACCAACCGAAACCACAACCGCTGCCACCAAACCAAAACCGAAAATTGATCGAAATCTTCTCCCACTTCGAGGAACTGGCGTTGTCTGATCGTAGTCTTCGCCCCCGTCTTCGTCTTCGTCCGCAAACCTTCATCTGTATTCCTCCTCAGACAATCTCAGAGCCCTTGAAGCTTCACCAACCCCCCAGTCGTCAAGGTAGTCAAACGCTTCGAGCCCAGCCCTCTTGAGATACCGTCTCCTTTCCCTCGCCGACCTAATCCCAAGCCCCAAGAAGAGCTCCTCTGATTTTGTGCTCGTGCTAACCTCTGGCCCGTCCAAGATTCTGTTGTACTGCAAAACGTGCGCCAACGCAATGACACGCACATGGTCCTCCGACATGGTATAATCCGGGAAGAATCTCTCCAGCAACCCTCTCTCCTCCCGAGTCACCAGCCCCAACAGCCCAAATATCTTATCCCGAGGGTCCTTGCATTCCGCCTGGTGGTGACTAACGAGCAACGTATGCCCTGTGACAAAGCATACTCTGGAAGTCATTCCATCGTATTGCGGAATTTCCGTAGTGGAGGAGAATGTTCTGTCCGAGGAGGAATTCCTGGATTACCCATACCCGGGACCAGTAAGGACGGTTGGCGAGGTCTTCGAGGTTATCGTGCCAGTCGAATGGGTCGACTTCGATGGTCTTGACAGGGCGCAGATGGTCTGGGATGGTAATGTGATTGGGAATCTTGGGTAGACCGAGCCAAACGGATACGCGGGCAGCTCTTTGGTAGGTCTCGTCCATTCGCCGGACCTGAGAACTTCTCTCGGCGTTGTTGGTTTGGTCAATACAGATAGCGTCGACCCAGAGCTTGATTCGTGAATGATGCGCATCCTGGCCAAGATGGTACAGGCATGACCATAGGTTGGGCCTTACGTAGAACTTTTGATTGTCCAGGTAAAATGAATCCCGAGGGTTCGTCATTTCCCCAAGTATAGGAGACGGCGGCGTAGGTTGGTGCGGTGGCCCGACGAAACTTGAGGAGAGTGAAATGCAGAGAGTTTCGTGTGATGGCGGTTAGTTTCAGTAATCGAAGTTCTTCGGGGCTTGCACTGGACGGGTACGTAAATTCCATGGTCGAAGGTCTAGGTATGAAGGTCTAGGAGGCGGACAATCTAGGGTTGTGGGAGAATAGGTGGTTTCTATGCGGGGTTGGCTTTTTTACCAATCCAGCAGCCAATTGTTACTTTTTCTGGGAAAACAAACGCGAGAACAATTCCAGTGGCTGGCAGGCAGCCATGACCAATCAGCCTCGACATCTTCAGATCAACTTCATCACAGTTCGGAGGGGTATATAATGAACGATAGGCTTATCGTTCTGTTATAATCCTAGATCAGAAGCTAATGACATATGAGGCCCAAAGCAGACGCTGCCTACTAATCTCGAGCGGCTCCCATGGCTCCGATTGTCAAATAGCTTGCTGCGTCGAGAATCTTACTAGAATACTAGAGGCCATCATCTTTTCCGCAAACTCCCTATACCCCTCCCCTGAACACCCTTGTGACCTCAACCACCCCATGAGCTTGTGTCTCCATCCTGAGGATAGAAGAATGCCACCACACTGATAATCACATACGTTGCTACCAGCAACGCACCCTCGAGGTAGTTGCTTCTGCCGTCCAAGACCAAGAAGTTCGTGATGAACGTCGACACGAACAAACAGACTGTCTCGAACAGCGTGAAGTAGAGTGTCATCTCCCGGTCCATAACCCATCCGATAATGACGATGAGCGGCGTGATGAAGAGGGCAATTTGAATAGAACTGCCCACAGCCACACCAATCGCCAAATCCATCTTGTTCTTCATGGCCACGGTCACTGCTGTGACGTGTTCTGCAGCATTGCCCACGATGGGTAGGATGATCAGGCCAATGAAGACTTCGCCGATACTGCTCGTGGCGACAAGACCGTTAATCGAGTCAACCATAAACTCGGCGCAGACTGCAACCAAAGCTGTTGAGACCAAGAGGAGAAAAATAGCGCTGGTTCGTGACATAGAGTCGACCTGCTCGCCGTCTTCGACGGAAACCCTCGTGGTAGTAGCGAGCTGAATTTGAGATGGCATCATGGCAACGGACGACCGAGGATACTGGCTGAGTCGGTCCGGTAGTGAGTTCGTCCGGCGGATGCCAAGTCGAACGTGAGGAACTGGTCCAGTTGGCCCAACTGTCACCGTGCCGTTATGGGGTTGGACAAATACTGCGGGGGCCAAGCTCTTAGAGACGTTGCGCAGCCCGAAGAACTGTGCTCCCACAGGTACCGAATCGGACGTGTCAGGCTTGATTTCGAAGGTGTCTGCCGGTGTCGATATAGCAAAGTCTATCCGGCGAGGCTCGCCAGGCAAGGGAAGCTCCTTGCTCTTGGCTTCGGAATTCTCACTGGTGATTTCCGATACAACCTTCTCTTGAGAACCATTGATATTTCGTGTTTTGTTCTGGTGCTTTCCGTGTTTTTTCTTGGAATACCGATGGCGGCACTTATTATGGCTTCGAACCCTTTCGTCCTCGACCGCCGACTCGTTTCCTTCGAAAAGGGCAGTGTCCGAGGAGCTGATGCCGCGGGCCGGTCGAGAGGTTGCCTCTTCGGTCTCATCGTGCAAAGGAGTTGCATCCGAGGTGCCAAAAGAAGGCGTTCTAGTAGGCCCACTGAGGGCCTCACTTGCGTCGGCAGATACGATGCTCGACTTTCGTCGACGATGTCCTCGCATCACACGCTTCATCCGTTTTCGGACCGTATTACGAGAGTGATCCGAGTCGGAAGAATCTGAGTCGGAGGAAGAGCTACTGTCGGAGCTAGACGAGTCAAGCCAGCTCGCGGCGGGACCGGGAGTGGTCTCTTCATCGATGATATGTTGCGGTGTCGACTCATACATGTATGTGTGAGACACGAGTTGGAATACCAAGTAAATAATGTACACGAGCAGTAGGATCTCCAAGGTTAGCCTCAACCGCCAACGGGAGCACAAGCTGACTTACCACGCTCGTGCCACGGCTGATTTTGAGCGACTGGATGTCGGCTTTCACGCTGTCGCTGAACGATGCATGGAAGGCCGTCTGCATGATCTGTTAGAATTGGCACTTCTCGAGAACCCTTTGGAGATTCACTCACAGGAAGCACCAGACTGATGACGCTCAGACTCAGGAGGCAAGCACTCATCTGTGTCACGGTACTGTTGTAGATCTGCAATGGTCAGCACGTCTTCCAACTTTTCTTCATGTCTTCCATACCTGCTCTCGGAAGCGCAAACCACCCAAGAGAAACGACATGCCCAGAATGAGCAGTAAATTGGCAAGAATCGAGCCAAGAAGAGAGGCCTGAACAATACGGATTTCATTCTGGCTGGCATTAGCGGAGCCCCAAGACTTAGAGGAGGTACACACCTTGACCAGAGCAATGCTGTTGGCGTTAAACAGAGAGTGTGAGTGCATATACCACAACACAGGGACTCAAGGATGTGGGACGCGATTAGATTGATAGTGCCTTTACAGCGCTTCTCGCTCGTTCTTGTCTTGATCACCTTGCTAAGGAGTACATACATGCTGGCCGGGGTTAGTGGACACCAGTAACAATAATGAAGGAGTCTTACAAGATGATGAGCTCAACCGCGTTGCCAAATGTGATATTCAACAGAGCGCCAAAGGAGTCTCCCAGCCTACGAGCCACGGTCTCGGTGGCAAAGCTTAGCAACCCAGCGAGAGGGATGATGGCAACAGCATTCATGGCGAAGATGAGTCCCGGGGGCATGTTCGGGATCGTGCCAACGATGATGCCTATTGGTACAAAGACGAGCAGCAAGTTCAGCTTGCTGTATAGCAAAATCGTCTTAGCCGTCACAAGGAATCTAGTGATGACATGTTCCTTGACTTCTGTCTCGCGTCCATTGCTCAGGATAGACCCCGGCCCAGTAGTCTGCGTAGATGTGGTGGACGGCAGAATGAAACCGCCATCAGCTTCACCGTCGCCGGTATGGCCGGCGTTGGTGTTTGTACTTGAGGGCAGCTTGTCGCCAGGGCCATCGCGGGCATTGGAAGGAGGAGTGAAGTGTGTATGATTACTGCCAGGCGCCGCGACGGGATCGTTGCGAGCGGTGGCGTTGCTTACGGGAAGCGGGCCGGGTCGTCTCGTCGAGTGTTGTGTGCCGCCATGCGATCTTGTCCACGAGCGGATATGATCAGTGTTCTTGGACTGGGTTGAAGTTTCCTTCATCGAGAAGGGCGTTGGACGGGCAGGCTAGACACGAAAAGTCGTGAGGCAAAACGATCGGAATGTTGAAAGAAGGTAGCGGATCTGGAATTTAGGAGATGGACCGCGAGCTCTTGAGCTTAAATGCACTGGGCCGGGTGACATCCCCGCCCGCTATGCGCAGTGAGCAGCAATCAAAGAGCTCCTAGACCAATGGCAGCTTGGAACTTGCCTGCTGAGGGGCGACCGTGAGCGAGAAGAGATGGTGCCGCCACCTCGTGACCGTCCGGCGAGTGCGTGACCTCACACTGGTATCTCGAAAGCACGAAACGTGTTGGAGGTATCGCTAATCATCTCTTCCGATCCGGGGGTCTGATGTTCGAGAAGTTCTAACGTTGTTTTAGACATGACGCAACGCCAATCGCAGCTTCCAGGAACGAGAGACATGTCTAACCCCCCGCGATACGGATAGTTTCAGGGTTCGTCAGACGCTTCCACACGCATCCTTCTGTTGCCGCATCTGTGCTAATGAGATGACAAATGAAGGGGCACTGGACGAGATATGCAGCCAGTAAGGTTATCCTACACGGCCCAGTCTAATGTCTGACACAGCAGCAAACAAACTGGAGCTCAGGCATGCCGCTGCGTGAGGTGCTTGGGGCTCGCATACGTCATCCGTTTGCCGACAGTCGGAGAGATCGGTCGAGCCACCGGCCAGCGGAGATTTTTGAGCTCAGCCTTCAGACGCTTATCTGCGGAGCAGCTTGCGCGGCAATTGCCTCTATCTCCGAAAAGCAGAATAGCTCGTCCTTTGTCTCCCTTGTGCGGCGCAGTTTGAACTCGATGGACACAGCAAGGAAAAGACGAAGCTGGGTCAAGGAGCCGGAGCTTGAGCCCCAGATCAAGCTTTGGCTTGGCGCTTGGGCCTGCAGTGATCTTCTGCCAAGCTCACGGGGTGACCCCAGACTTGGGCGGCTTGGCGTGGGGGCTCAAGAGCACAACCTCCATTGTTCCGAAATGATCAACCATCGCCGCGATTGTTCACTTTCGATTCATCTCACATAGGCTGCTTTTTGTCCAAAGGTTTACTTGACCTGCTGTCAAAGCCCATGGCGTCACGTAGTTCTGCGCAGGGCCTCTAAGACTCAGGCGGCAAGCCCAGGTAGTCCTCTTCTGCACAACATCTACGGATAATGTGGCTTGGCCCTACGGCCTAGAAGCCCGACCGCATCAACATCAAAACAGACCCGAAACTAGCAAATTTCCTATGGGCGAGCGGGACTTTTGTGACGGCCCCCGTGAGTCACTTTCTAACCCCACCCGTCAAGGCATCCAACTCCAACCCAACCAGAAAATCGGCGGAGGGGAAGCATTTCAGAGGGCTTGTTTTTGAGCCATGGAACGCCTTATGATGAATGCCTTAGGTGACCCTTTACAAGCGGAGGGCTTTGCGATCTCGGATAGGAAGCTAGGTACTTTATTTTGTCCACTTGTCCACTTGCCAGTCGTCTGTAATGGAGATCCGGGCTGCCAACGCGAAGCCGGCGAGTTAAGCACAAACCAGACGCTCCAGAGTAGCAGCTCCATCTGACTTCACGGACAGCCCAGCAAACCCTCTCCTTCTCACTTGCCCGGTTACTTTGATACGCAATGGCGAAAATTTGAAACCCTGGCACAGATGCCGGCTTTCGGGTTCGTCTCCACTTTTCCGGTACCCAAGACCCTCTCCCTCCGCGCCTGACGGGCCCGAGTCAGCCACCACCTCCACCCAGCCCTCATCTCACCCCGCCTGCATCCACAAGAGACAAAATACCCCTCGTGGCTGACAACGATTCAACAAAGGCAAGATGGCCGAGCGGTCTAAGGCGCTACGTTCAGGACTTCCTGAATATCATCATGGTTCCGTGATTCGTAGTCCGCAAGGGCGTGGGTTCGAATCCCACTCTTGTCAAACATCACTTTTTGCCCCTCGCCCTCCATGCTTGCTCAGAAGCTCGCTAAGAGGAGATGAGGGCACCCCGTTATGTTACTGACTATGGTGGCACTGTTGAACCCTTTCGCGTAGCTCTGAACATGGGCATAACTATCCTGAATCTTAGGCCTCTCTGTAAATAGTTAAAGTGAGCTTGTATTAGTCCGCGATGCAGAAAGCGCCTGCTTTTTTTCTCTTCTGAAAGAGAAAAAGATCTGTGCGACTACCCGAATGCCTCAAAGGCAAAAATGAAGGGTATGACGAGAGTGGGATTCGAACCCACGCCCTTTCGGACTACGGAATCAAAGTCTCGAAAGAAGATGATGTTATTAAGGGACACCTTAACGTAGCGCCTTAGACCGCTCGGCCATCTCGCCTGTCGCTGATGAAAAGGTGAGGGTATTCCTGGTTCAAGGCGTTGTGGTGGTAAGAATGTGTGGAGGATTTGTGGGTTAGGGGTCGTCCTTGGCAGACGGCTCCACCCGAATCGGGGCGTCGAGACTCGGCTAGGAGGCGGGAGTGTAACCAAGTCGGTCCCTGAAGCAAACTGCTTAGCATGTGTTTGGGAAACTGCTTTGGTAAGCCATGTGCTGGCGAGGTAGGTTGTGAGATGGGGGGATGGGGTTGATGAGAAACTGAACGTTGACCATGTGCGTGTTCTACCCCAGCGTGGCCAGAGAGAAACGTGTCAAATAGCAGTGTGTAGAGTGTCTTGATATAGCACTTAGCCGCTCCTATCGTGGTTTCACGCAGCTAATGTAAGGAGGACGTTGAGCGGTCCAACACCTCATGTAAAGGTTCCCAATTGAGTTGGCGCGATCTTGGAGTGATCTGGCGGGAAGCAACGCTATTCTCGGCCGGCTTGGCCCCGCAAAAAAGTTCAAGCAGTTCGCAACTGGCGATAGCTTCCAGAAGCAAAAAAAAAAAAAAACTTATGATGATATCAATATTTTATCTACAGGGGCTTGCCACCAATAAATTCAGACCACCGGCGGACCTCGGACGGGACGCCCTCGGGTCGGGGTAGCTTCTCGCTCATGCACCGAGCGAAGAGCATTGCGGTCTGACACATGTTAGTGTCCGTGACGTGGTTGATGGGGAAAGGAAGGGAACATACCTGAGGCTCCATAAACAGCGGCACGCCAAAGTCAACAGCATTGCGACGCATGACGTAGTCAACGTCCATGATGGTCTTACCCCTGGCCTTGGCGAGGTTGAAAACACCACGGATGTCGTACTTCTTGAAGACCTCGCGGAGGGCACGCTTGTCCTCCTTGGGGAACTCAATCACCTCGACGTTGATCTTGTGCTTGGACGTCGACTCGAGGAACTGCTTCACCTCGTTGTCGGCAGCGTACAGCTTGTAGCCGAGCGGGGCGAGGTAGTGGACAACCTTGGTGAGCCAGTCGCGGTCGATCTGGCCACCAAAGAGGATACCCTCGCCGGGCTCCGGAACGCGGAAGTTCATGGCGGACTGGAGGGAGGTCCAGTAGGCCTCGACGAGGTTCTTTCCGAAGCAAGCCATCTCACCGGTGGAAGCCATCTCGACGCCGAGGAATGGATCAGCACCGGCCAGACGGGTCCAGGAGAATTGCGGGACCTTGGTAGCGACGTAGTCACGCTTGACCTTCATGGGGTCCGAGACGGCGGGGACATCCTTGCCGACGAGAGCCTTGGTAGCGATGTCGATGAAGTTGGTGCCGAGGACCTTGCTGACAAACGGGAAGGAGCGTGATGCGCGGAGGTTGCACTCGATGACCTTGAGGATGGGCAGGCCGCCCTCGGGGTCCTCGGCCTTGATGATCTGCATGTTGAAGGGGCCAGTAATCTTCCAGGCCTTGGCGACCTTCTCGGCAATCTCCTTGACCCGGTCCATGGTAGTCTCGTCTAGGTTGACAGGGGGGAGCACGAGGGTGGCATCACCAGAGTGAACACCGGCTTGCTCAACGTGCTCGCTGACGGCGTGGATGATCAGCTTACCATCAGATGCGACACCGTCGACATCGATCTCCTGAGCGCCCTCAATGAACTTGCTGATGACGACGGGGTGGTCGGGCGAGACGTCGCTGGCGGCCTCAAGCTTGTGCTTCAGGTCCTCCTTGCCGTGGATGACAGTCATGGCAGCTCCGGACAGGACGTAACTAGGGCGGACAAGGACCGGGTAGCCGACTTCGTCAGCAAACTGCTCAGCGGCCTCGACCGAGGTGAGCTCCTTCCAGGCGGGCTGGTCAACACCGATGCTGTCGAGAATTTCGGAGAACTTCTGCCTGTCCTCGGCCTTGTCGATATCCCGGGGGTCGGTTCCGAGAACCTTGGCACCACCAGACTCTTGGAGCTTCAAGGCCATGTTTTGGGGCAACTGGCCGCCCACCGAAACGACGACTCCGCTGGCACTCTCGAGCTCATAGATATCCATGACACGCTCATAGCTGAGCTCCTCAAAGTAGAGCTTGTCGGCGGTGTCATAGTCGGTGGAGAGAGTTTCAGGGTTATACTTAGGAGTGTTAGCTTATTCTCAGAGCAAATTCAACGATTTCTCAATGCGGATGCTGTGCTGAAGAGTGGTGTGCTGGGTTGCGGTTCAGGGGGAGAGCCCAGGGTTAGGGTCCAATGCAGGTCCCCCACACATTGAATAGTTGTTGAGCACCTTCCCTTTCCATTCTAAAACCCTCGCATGCCTCTTCCAGCTGGTAGTATTGCATTTTTTTCGTGTAAGGTGGAGTGGGAGGGAATAAAAATCAGTTTCAAACTTACGTTGATCATGATGGTCTTTTCACCCATATCCCTCAACGCCAGAGCGGCACTGACGGCGCACCAATCGAACTCGACCGAGCTACCAATGCGGTACACACCGCTACCGAGTACAATTTTGCCCTTGTCCTCGAACGTGACATCATGGGATGAAGCGTTGTAGGTCGTGTAAAGGTAGTTGGTGTCAGCCGGGAACTCAGCAGCAAGTGTATCGATCTTCTTCACCCACGGGCGAATACCGAACTCAAGTCTAACCTTGCGAACAGCATCCTCGCTGCTGCCAACA
>JAXQJB010000175.1:0-10070 GCA_037042205.1 Schizothecium sp. R5324 | reverse complement strand
CTTTTCGATTTCGGCGTACATGTTCTTCACAAGCTCGAACCTGCGGCAGTCAGAACGGCTCAACAAGACGGTGGAGGTACATACTGCATGCTGTTCTGGACCGGTCCAACGGTAACATCAGGCTCGAAACCGCCACCCGTCTTGATATTGTTCTTCGTGAACTCGACCATCGCATCGCGAAACTGATCATAGATCTTCTCGTGCACGTAGATCCGCTTCGCCAACATGCAGATCTGGCCAGAGTTCAAAAACGCCAATGTCGCAATCTTCGGCATGCACTTCTCAATCTCGACATCCTCGCACACAATCGCCGCATCATTGCCGCCCAGTTCGAGCACATACCGCTTCAGAGTCTTGGCGCAGCTCGCAGCAACCCGCTTGCCTGTTGCAATAGAGCCAGTGAAGCTGATCATGTTGACGCCGGGATGCTCCGTCAACCACGGGCCAAGACTGTCATCTCCACTCAGAACTTGAAACACGCCCGGAGGGAAGATCGACATGGCCAGCTCGCCAAGCTTAAGGTCGCAGTATGGCGTGTACGGCGAGGGCTTCATGATGATGGTGTTGCCGGTCATGAGTGCCGGACCGACCTTGCCCACCCCGAGGAGGATTGGCCAGTTCCACGGGACGATAGCGCCAACCACGCCCAGCGGGGTGCGAGTGGAGTAGATGGTGCGTTCTTCGTTGTCGTCCAGCACCTCGTCTGGAATCCGCATGGTGGCAAAGGTGCGCAGCCACGTTATGGCCATGGTGACCTCGGTGTTGGCTAGGCCGATGGGCTTGCCCTGTTCCATGGTTTGGAGCTTCTCGAGCCCTTTGCGATTTTCCTCGATGGTGTCGGCAAATGCCTTGAGGAGGTTGGCACGCTCCTCGTAGGTGGTTTTGGACCATGACTTGAAGGCGGTTCGTGCATGGCCAACTGCAGCGTCGAGGTCTTCCTCGCGTGCCACTGGGACCTCGTAGAGGGGCTCACCTGTTGCAGGGTCGATCGAGTGGCGAGTTGTTGGCGTTGGCACGAACTCGCCGTTGATGATGTTGCCCTTGTAGGCCGTGATGTCGATTTTGGAGGCCATCGCGCTCAGCTTGGAGGATATGATCGAAAAAGAGCGGGGAGCATGATGACGGCTGTCCTTTCATTTTGTATGCGGGACGCGGGACACGGCGAAAGGAAGTCCTGAAGCGGGGAACCAGCTCGCAGAGTCCACACGGAATCCCGCTCGTTTGTGCCATCGTCACACCGTCTCGGGTTGATCAGCAGTTGGTTCCGAGAACCAAGGATTCCCCGCAGATGGTTCCACGCAAGGTACTCGCTGGGCCGCGATCCGGCATTCTGCACGGGTACACGTAACGTTTGGAACGATGTCAAATCTCACCGCTCCGAAGGGCGATTGACCAAGTATTTCAAAGTACCTAGAAAGCGCTGGTTGCCACGTTCTAGATTTTCTCACACACTCCTGCAGGCTCAAGATAACAGCGATCAGACAATGGATACCCTTCCTGGCAGGGCAGTTAACGCATTCGAAACGCCTCCTTTTGCGGTGGATCCTGAGTGCAGTCTCGTGCAGCAAAACGATTTTGATACGACAAGTCAAAAAGAAGCCGTCGCGCTGACCACCCTCAACCTGCTTCCGGATGGGCTCAAGCCACCGCGACTTTCGTCACTGCAATTGCTGTGTAGACTCGGATGCAACGTCCTGACCAACTCGGCCAAGCAAGCTGTTGTGTGTGAGAAAAGATTACTGGGCTCACTCGAATGACAGATTCGGCAACCCCTTTCGCCCTCCCACATCCAAATGCAATTCAGGAATACCATCGAGCTTCCACTTGTCCCTGGAAATTTGATGCTATTTCCCAAATTTCAAGTACAATACTCCCCCCCCCCAAGGCACTCAGACAGCTACAGAGCCACATCCTTCAGCCTCAACCCAACAACACAGACACGTTTAGTTTTCAAACCCTTCCCGCACCCGCATCCTCCTGCCAAACAAAGCAACCCCCTCACTTTGCCCAATCCTTTGCATCAATTCTTGCCTCAGCCAGCCTCTTGTCGTCCCATCCACCGTTTGACTCTCCTCTCTTCTTTCTTTCCGCTCTCTCCTCGTCTGTTCGATTTTTCCATCTTCTTTTTTCGGCTCTCCTCGAGAAGATGGAAACGGATCGTCCCCTGTCTGGCTCTGCAGCGGACGAATCAGTAGGGCTCCCTGGGGCAGGAGATGAGTCGGATGAAGTATTTGGGGACTGGCTGATTGGTCAGACAGTGCTCTCAGATTCACTTTGGCATGGCGAGCTCACCTTCATTGTTCGTGCCCTCACCTCCCAGGACGCGCTCAGCTGACAAAGGGACAAAGGAACAAAGGAAAATTCCCCGCCGTGTCGACACGCAATCGGGGCTCTTGAACCGAGCCGAAGACGTGTCTCGACGGGAGTCAGCCAGAGGGCGACGTTGCTCAGTCGCGCTCGTGGCCTTGGCTTGGTCATGTGCAAATTTGCGGTGGATCAAGTCGTCGGACATCGACGCCAGGCCTCTTATCGATAAGACCTGCGCAGTGCAACCACGGCGCATTCTAGCGACGACGACGACGACGACGTCAACACGAGCAGAGAACCTGGCGTCTGCAAGGCCTCGTTGTGTCAGGGGGGAAGGACACGGCGCGCGGCTGTGACCACGATTGAGAAATCAGGCAGTCAAATTCCTAATTCAAGGCAGCTAAAGAAGAAAAGGGGAGCCTGCCCGCGAAACAAAATCAGAAACACTTCGATGACAAGGAAACCTGCCCCTGAAAATGCACCGCTATCAGACCCTCGGCCAACAGAGCCCCATACACTGCGGTCATCATGTCAGGCTCAGCCAGCTGCCGAAGCCACATCTCCACCTTGCAAATCACCACCCGCCAAAGACGCGCCATCTTCGGTGGTCGCCGTAGTCCTCGTGTCGTGTTCTATCGCTATCGGTAGAATACCTCGGCTCGTAGTCCTCGTAGCTGGGCCCGGAATCGTACCTGGGCTCCGGAACGTAGCCCCTACGGTAACTAGAATCACCACTGGCATCATGCTCTGACCTTCCAGACCACGAAGAAGCCGAATGTTCCGGTTCCGTGTCGCTCTGCAGAAACTTTGAGTCTCGCTGCGTAGCCCAGTCGTGTCCGTCAGTTTCGTGCTGGGCCTGCAAATTGATCACGTCTTTGATGCCCCCACCGTATGGGTCGTCATCGGGACGAAAACCCAATCATTGTCTCGTCGCGGGTGCCTTTCGAAGGATCTGCGCTCCCCGGCCTGGCGCCGGTCCATGTCGAGAGACTTCCGCTCATACCTTCGGGATTCTTTCTGATATTCATCTAGGTTATCTTGCCAGATCTGGGCCAATCTCTCTTCGCTCTCACTCTTGAGTCTCTCTTGAGCCTCCATGTGCGCTACGCTTTGCGTAAACTGTTGGCGAGTGAGTGAGTAGTTGGCCTCATTTTTGACGAGTTCCTCCCCGCTTTGAAATCAAAACCTATCGCTCCTTTTGCGATATAACTCGTGCATTTTTTCCTTGATACGCTGTGTTTCTCGCCTGATTTTGGCCCGTGATGGCTTCCAGCTCGCGTAGTGTGGGTCGTCTCGCCTCGTTTTCTGCGGCATGTCAGTGTTTTTGCCACTTCCAATTGGTGTTCTGTCCATACCAATCTCCGCTTCCTTCAGCTAACCTGCAAAGCACCTCTTCCTTCTTCCTACACCAAACAACGCTTCGTCTCGCCAACCTCGGCTTACTACCAGCAACATCGCATCCTGTGACTAGGCCTTGTTACTGCTGCAAGGCACCGTACTCCGACCATCCATACCAGGAAATGGCCGACCGTCCAAATACAAGCCAAGGATGCATCGTGCTTCTATATCTAGCCAAGGGTAAGAACTTGCTTGTGCTCGCGAGGGAGAATGTGGCGCCCATGTTCCACTGCACTCGGACTGACGCGTGCAACCAAACCTCAGCGGAACTTGCCGCCCCCCGATCACTCCGTACCCTGTCTGCCAACGCAATATGAGACATGTTCAAGCCGATCCCCGGAGGCGCCCCTAGCGTGGCCGAATGCAATGCACAGCAGGGGTTCAGCGTGACGAAGCGATCATCGCCGGGACGGACACCGGATAACGCACCGGTTTTCTGACATGTCAAAGATTGTTTCGGTGTAGATATTACCACCAGACCATGGCCAAAATCTCTTGGTTCATAGCCCTTCACGCACGCCTGAGAGCTTGCTGGAGACCACCAGACCTGTCGATCTTCTCCGCACTGTCTGAACGGAGCTCCTTTGCCTGTCATTACCCACCCTCCTGAAGATGGTATTTTCCGCGCCGGATTGGGTTTCCCCGATCCCATGGCCCGTTCCGGACTCCCTTCATCTTGGCGAATTCACCTTGAACGGCGCAGACGGCGTGCCTCGGGATGACAGCAAACCGGTTCTCATTGACGGCATCTCAGGGAAGCAATATTCCCGTGAGGACCTGCGGCAAAGGGTGGAATGGCTGGCTGCCGGTTTAGCTGAGCAGCTGGGATGGGCACCGAACGAGGGGTCGCCGTGGGACAAGGTCGTTGCGATTTACAGCTTGAACACGGTGGGTGACGCTCCTAGTCGATTATTAGGCCAACTTGCTGATATGCTCAGATTGACTTGTTCGCCTTGAGCTGGGCCATCCATCGCTTGAACGGCATCTGCTTGATGATTCACCCGACCAGTTCCGTGGGCGAGATTGTGTCTCACATGCAAGCGGCAAAGTGCGAGACCCTCTTCACGTGCCAGACGCTCGTTTCCACTGCGGTTGAGGTGGCAGGGAAGCTTTCGATTGCCCAAAGACGGATCTTCACGCTCCCACTGCCGGACGGATTTCTCAAGGACCCCGAGTCCATCGATGGATTCACTGGGCTCGAAGAACTGATCAACTTGGGGCTGCAGGCACCGCCGCTGGAGCCCTTGGCTTGGAAGGAAGGCCAAGCAAAGGAACAAATCGCTTACTTGTGCGCAACCAGTGGCACATCGGGGAAGCAGGTAGGCTCCATGGAGCTTCAGGGCAGGGTCGAGGCTAACTTTAGAGCAGAAACTTGCCATGATCTCTCATTACGCTATCATCCTCAACATCATGCAGGTCTCCACGTACGAAAAGACCCACGAGGAGTCATGGCGTCCGCAATGCACCTCTGGAGTGATACCCTTTACCCATGGGTATGGCATTGAGATTGGACATCTTGGCGCCTGGCGTGGGGAACAGTTGGTTGTCCTACCGCGGTTCGACATGCAGCTCATGTTGCAGTCGGTTCAGGACCACCGTATCGAGAGGCTATATCTTGTATGCACCCGACCACCCTTATGACTGAATCCCAGGTGATGGCAGCGCTGACAGACGAGACAGGTGCCGCCCATCATTGTTGCGTTGGCAAACAATGCCTTCCTCTTTGACTTGTTCGATCTGTCTTCAGTACGGACGGTGGTCAACGGCGCATCAGGACTCGATCAGAGCTTGATCGATAAGGTGCATGCTGTCCAGCCCCACTGGACCATTCTGACCGCATATGGTTTGTCTCCAACCTGTCCCATTTCTTACCAACGCACTGATGTGTATCCCAGGACTCACGGAGAGCGTCTTCGTGTCGACCTTCACAAGTGCCCACAACACATGGCCCGGATCCTCGGGATCCCTCTTGCCGCTGACCGAGGCCAAGCTTGTCGATTCCAACGGTCACGAGGTTCAAGGGCTCAACGCTGCGGGTGAGGTTTTGATCAGAGCTCCGAATGTGTTCAAAGGCTACCTGAGCAACGAGCAGGCGACTCGAGATTCGTTTGACCAGGATGGATGGCTGCGCACCGGAGACATTGGCATGTTCAAGAAGAGCCCTGGTGGGCCGGAGCATCTGTTCATCCTCGATCGCATCAAGGAGATGATCAAGGTCAAGGTGAGCCTTGCTCTTTTCTTTTTTCATTTTTTCATTTTTTCATTTTTTTTTATTGGGTGTCCGTTCTGATGCTGAAGCCAATACAGGGCCTCCAGGTTGTCCCAGTTGACATTGAGCTCGTGTTGCGCGAACACCCCGCAGTTGCTGATGTGGCCGTGATTGGCGTGCCGGACGAGAACGCGGGGGAGCGCGTCAAGGCTTTTGTGGTTCGCTCAAAGACGGTGCAGGCAGAGGTCGGCGATGAAGATCTCGCCGAGGAGCTCGATGACTTCGTGCAGGATCGGCTCGATGAGTCGCACTGGTTGCATGGTCGTGTGGTGTTTGTGGATGCGCTTCCGAAGAGCCAGAGTGGCAAGGTGCTGAAGAGGGAGCTGCGGGCCCTCCCTGCCTGAGACCAAGGGTTGAAGAGCAGTTGGAAAGAAAGATTTGGGCGTTCGAGCGTCTTCAACATGGCAATCTCTCCCCGTCAGATATTTTGTCGTTGCGAGCTCGCCACGTTTCCTGTTTGTGGGTTGCATAGCAGGTGCTCTTGCGCTGAGCTGGCCACAACGAAAAATAGCATTGTCGCGGTTGCTAGATCAACATCAATCCAAACCAGAACGCTCTGCCAGAGCATTCAGATGCTCGGCAGCGACAGAGAGCAGTTTCTTTGTTGATGTTTGAGAATGGAGGTTGCGCATTGCGGGGTCACGCGACGGAGATCCAATTTTACTGGCGCCAAACCACGTGCTAGACCTCGATTGGTCTTCTTTTTATTTTTTTTTTACGCGCAACAGGTTCTACCATATCTTACCGCCTTATCAACTTGTAGGGCAGACCATGACGGAGGTGATTAAAGACCTTATTCCCAGTCCCCCCTGATACATATCTGAAGACATAAGGGCATAAGCGGAAGGGCTTGCCCTCTTACATAACCTCAAAGCAAACCAGCCGCGACTCTTTCGTTGCTATCCTCGCAAGCGCATTGATGCTCCCTGTTCCCCTGAGCACCATCAGCTGCACATTCGCCCCAAGATAGGCGCCAATCCAATTCCGGAGCTCAACCGCGACAAGCGAATCGACTCCGTAGCTGTCCAGGCTTCGGGTCGCGCTCAGCATCTCGACCGGCGTCGCCATTAACTTGCCCAGCTGCTGGAGGATGGCGTCGCACATGATGTCAACTGCGTCATCAAAGCTCTCGGCGGCGCCAAGCAGAGACGCGATATCGGTCGATGCGCCTTCCTCACGCGGTGAGCCCGCGTCTTGGCGCGCCAGGTTGGAAAACAGTCGGTGCTGCATCCAATTGCCCCCCGCCCTTCTCTCGTTGCCGTGCGGGGCGACACCGAGAACGCAGCCGCCTTCCGCAGGATTGTTCACCGAGTGGTTCACGACGGCGAGCAGGTCCTGCGAGGAAATGACCCCCATTCCCGACCGCCGCAGTGCCTCGGCCACCTCTGGGTTCTCGCTGACGAAACCAACGTCGGCGACAGGGCCGACGTTGATAGAGAAGGCGGGTCGTCCCCGCCGGATCCTCTGTCTCGCCATGGCATCCTGGAAGCCGCATCCTGCTGCGTAGTTGGATTGCCCGATATTTCCACTCACGGCGACGACCGAGGAGAGCATGATGAAGAAGTCGAGGTCTTCGCCAAGGACGGCTTCCAGATTTATGGTCCCACGAAGCTTTGGCGCAAGAGCTGAGTTCCAGTCATCTGCCGTCATGTTCTGGAACAGGGAGTCCTGCAAAGTCACATTGTGGTCAGCGCGGTCTGTGGAAGATGGCAACGTGAAGCTTACCCTGAGAACCATGGCCGACTGGATGATCCCGCGAATGGGAGGCATCCCTGCTTCATCGATCGCTCTCACAAGGCCTTCAACCTGCTCCCGACAAGCCACATCGCACGCCTTCCCGATCACCTTGATTCCCTGGTGGTTCATGTCCTGGATGAAGGTCCGGCTCTGTTGATCCTGGCCGCCGGAGCGAGACAGCGCGACAATGTTGCGCGCCCCGTGGCTTGCCATCCACAAGACGATCGCCCGCCCCAAGCCACCAAAGCCGCCAACAACAGCATACGTTGCATCTGAGCTCAGCTTGGCCTGAGGTGGCGGAGGTGGGACTGCCTGTATCTTTGGTCAGAAACTCTCTTCATCATCTTGCCATTGTCTCTCTCACCTTGACACGCTGGCCATCTTCCACCGTGAGGATGACCTTGCCCGTGTGTTTCCCCGCCTGAATAAGCCGGAACGCCGCTTCGATATCGGAGATTGGCATGATGGTCAGCGGCACGGCCCTGATATGTCCATCCCTAGCCAGTTCGACGACCGATTGAAGGATCTGCCGAGCCAATGTTTTATTGTGTTCAATGACAGACGACAGTTCAACGTACGCAAACGTCACATTCTTCAACAGAAAACCCATCGGCATGAGCGCATCGTCCATCAACTCCTTTCGCCCGATCTCGACGAAACGACCAAACCGCGCGACAAGGCTGCAGGACTCACGAAACAGTTCCCCACCAAGCGAGTTCAGGACGACATCGACACCATAACCGTCTGTCAGGCGTTTGATGCCGCCGGAAAACGCCGTGGTACGACTAGAGAAAATGTGGTCTGCAGGAATGCCGTATACGTCCTGGAGAAGTTCGCGCTTGGCAGGACTGCTGACCGTAGCGAAGACCTCAGCCCCGAGGTGTTGTGCCAGGATGATTGCCGCCTGCCCAACTGCGCCGGCCGCCGAATGGATGAGGATCTTATCGCCTGCTTTCAACCGACCAAGGTCGACCAGGGAATAGTACACCGTTGACCAGACGATGGGGAGTGATGCCCCCTCCTCGAAGGACATGGAGTCGGGGATGACTTGGCAGCAATCGCCGTGAACGACCGGGTAATTTGTGTACGACCTTGAGTAGAGGGCGCAAACACGATCGCCAGGCACAAACCTCTCCCGCATGTTGGCGCCGACCTCGACAACAACTCCGCTGCAGTCATTGCGCATCTCGGTGATGCCTTCCAGCTGGCCGGCGGCAATCAAAACATCCTTGAAGTTGATACTGGCCGCCCGCAGCTCGATCTTGACATCATCCGGTCCAAGACCTGGCGCAGCGGTGTCATCGTTCCATCGGAAAGTCTCCAACAAGCCTGCAACTCCCAACTCTGCCTTTAGAACTCGAGCATCGGAAAAGAAAGGGGTCTGCTCTGGTTCGGCTAGACTGCCGCTGCGGTAGACGTGATCGGTGATCACGGGCCGGGATACCAGACGTGGAACGAAAAGTTGGCCGTCTTTCTCGGCGAACTCGGTCTCCACATCGCTGTTGTCCTTACTGAGATCGAATGTCGGACTGCAGAGCAATTCCGGAAGAACCCTAGACATCACCTCGAGAACAGATTCTTCCGACTGTTGGAGTTGGAGAGTAACGAGGCGGATTTCGGGCTGTTCCAGGCGGAGGCAGCGTGCAAACCCTGTCCAGAGGCCAGCAACTCCCGGGTCGACTGCACTGGCACTGCTCTCTTGGCTGACAAGCAATAATGCTCGTGATCCCAGCACCAACTTCTTGAAGGCGATCCAACTGTCTTGATCGACTGCGCTACTCAACAGAGTTCCGATGTCAGGGAGGACCACGGTAATGCTCCCTTCCAGGAATGGTGCACAGAGGGACTGCACCGAGGCTGGCATGATGCTAGACTGGGCATGGAGATTCTTCAGCGATGCATTCAGCTTTTCCATGTAAGCCTCTGCAGCTGGCTTTACTTCGTCCGTGGTGACCAAAACAAGTGGTGGGATCGGGTAGGGAGCCGTTGGGTGCTCTGGAGTCGACGCATCTTCATACGTAACCCATTCAGTATCGTGGCACAACTCTCGGACTGCCATACCACCAATGTTGATATCTCCGGGCAGGGTGGTCAGATGAATCTCCTCGGCTTGCAAGACCATCTCGCCCACACCGCTCTTGCAGCACGCAAAGACATCGTATCCCGGTCCTTCCGAACCAGCGGTGGACGCTACAACAAGTTCCTCTCCCCCCTGCGAATGTCGAATATTCATTCGAAGTTGTTTGATGAATGTTGGGACAAGAGCGGAGGCCGAGCCCTTTTGATTCATGTCGATGAAACACAAGCTGTGAAACAGAACTGAATCAAGCACTGCCGGATGGAGGACGTCACCTAGGCC
>JAXQJB010000164.1:0-11050 GCA_037042205.1 Schizothecium sp. R5324 | reverse complement strand
AGATCGCTTGAATGGATGTAACTGAACCTTTATTTGTTGAAGTGATACGTTCTTGCAATTGGCCCATTTCAGTAGCATTTGGAGGGGCTGTCGTCTGCGGCTGGCAACTTAGCGACGGGCACCTGGGAGAAGGGCAAAACCCGGACACAAAGAGCGGAAGCGGCAGCTGCTGGATTTCGGGGGAAAAGAGCGCTACGTAGCAGACAGGCGTGCAGATGCACCAGCACCCTCAGCTGAGCAAGAAGGCTGGACAAGACGGCGACGGAGACGGGAGTAGAGGTTGAAGGTTGGACACCTGCTAGTGGGCAGGCCGTTGCACGTCTCGTGCCATCCAGGCAGGATGGAGGGGCAGCTCTCAAGGAATTTAGAGTTGGACTTTATACTGGGTAGCTACATGCCCGGAACCTCCTTGGTCTGGGCTCACCTGAGAAAAAAAAAACCATTGAGGCAAGGAAGCTAGCGGGCAGTTAGCTCCCCTGCAATCCGCACTCCGATTCTTGTGCGTGTGTGCGGTGAGGCGTGAGGGTGTGTATGCAAAAGTCAGAGGAGTCTGCTTGTGGTGACAGGGGTAGCTTTCCTTCCTGTGTGCACTTCCAGCTCCCGTTTCCCCACATTGCGAGCAGAAAGACTGCGGAATCCACCGAGGGGAAAAGCAAGCCCTCAAAGGAAAGCCGGTTTTCTACCGAGCCGCTCCGTGGTGGACAGAACAAATAAAGCATCAGAGTAATGTTTCCTATGTCCTCTTTCCAGCAAATCCTTCGAGGACTCTGAGAGGCAGAGTGGCGCAGATGGCAAGCTCATTTCCTTCGCCGCCTGGCCGTCCGCGGAGCAACAACAGTGGCTAGCAACAAGCAGCACTTTACGCGGTGCCGCGTCTGCTTCATCAAGGGATGCTTATTATGACAGGAGTGACAGGGGTACAGACGCCGAGCTGGGTCGCGATCCCGGATTGGTGAACACCAACTCCTTGCAGTCGCGGGTGGTAGGTTGTTGACGGCTCTTTGCACGGGCTGTATCTGCGGTCTGCATCGCCAGAGTACCCAGTACTTCTCGTCAACGTGGGGTTGCTCCCACCATCTACGAGTCAGAAGTACCATTCTCTTCCCAGCTTTCCGACTCCAGACACCAGGCTCCAGACCGCCCACCGCGAATAAATTGCTGGCCTGATCGGACTCGATATACGGACGTCACCCGGACGCCGCTACGACAGCGTGGTGTGGGGTGCGGTTACTGCGGCTGCGGTTGGCCGACGACGGTGATGGGACCAGGAAGGCTCAGGCTTCCATTGCCTGGTCATACGGCATCGAGACGGTCAAGAGATAGAGGAGCCATCTACGAAGCACACTGTCCTACAACCCAGGTTCTAGTCATCGTCATCAAACGACGACCTACCGCCTTCGTGCACGACGTTGAAGTCACGCATCGCCCATTTCCCGAGTCCTGGCTGAGCCGTCCGCCCTCAGCTGCAAGGACCGAGATAGAGCAACCTGAAAGCTTCCAGTCGTACCACCCCCTTAGGTTCGAATGTTGAAGTCACACAAAACTTGTTACCTCCCTTCCCCAGAAATGCAGAGGATGCCATCCCGCCCCGAACACGCTTTGCCATGTCCTTGGTACTTCAGCCCGCCCACAACCGGGCTGCTCCCTGAGAACCTGCCCTAATTACGCGCCTACCTCACCTGCAACGGAGCTTGGTGAGCAGTGTCTGCCTTCGTCTTGACGGATTACCTAAGCTCCAATCACCCAAGTACCTACTGCCGCTGAAGGCAGCAGGAGACCACCACTCCTCTCCAAGCCCACTGTGATCAACCAAGTTTCAGGTTGCAGGCCGTTGGGCTCACCACCGCTCTGTCAACATTGAAGACCCGTGTAATACTGCATCGCCGAACGCCTGCTGCACCGCCCTCCCTCATCCTGCCTATCCATTCACGGTCCGTCTTTCGAATCCGATTGCTCCCACCACCCATCTCGGCACCGCTGATGCCCAACCTACTTCAGCGATCACCGCCGAGTATAAACGCCTCTGCACTTTCGGGTCACAACAACCTTGAAACAACTCACCCGCCTCTATCCGCAAAGGGAGCCCCCTAGATCACCGCAGCCAGAGACGATCCTGGGTTTTCTGTTTCCATCTCATCCGATTTGCTGGACAAGTTGAGACAGGATTAGCAGAGGCCGACCCTGGTTCCGAAGAGCCCGATTGCCCCTCACCCTCCGCGCCTCCGCTCCCCGGCCTGCGGGATCCTTGGCACACCCGGTTCCCGGCCGCACCAGCACCGCCCTGCTTGCGGCACGCGCTCATCAGTCGAGCCGCATCGCCTGATTGTGTCGCACCCTCTATTGCGCAACGGCGCCGGCGCTGTGGGTTGGGGCTGTCTTGCGATCCCCGAGACGGAGCCACTGTGCCCCTCCCCCTCTTCCGCCAGCTTCCCCGCCTGGTCTGGCACCACAAGCACCACTGCTACTCCCACCACCCACCACCTTCTGTTGCGCAGTTACCTTTGCTTGGCCCCCACAATCTTCTTAGTGCTGCGGCACCACTTGCGGCACCATGGCCGATGGCAGCACCGGCACGCCGACCCCTGACGGCGCTGCGGCCCCGTACTCTCATATCTTCCCAATCGGTAAGTTCGCACTACCGTTCACTCTCATCCAACCATCGGACCATGTGCGGCATTGGTATGCTGCCGTTGGCTACCCGCCCTCCTTCTCCACACGATCGGATTTCCATCGCCTTGTGCCAAGCGGCATCAGGGATTGCGATCTTTGTCTCAACTGCCACTCAATCCGGACGACGCCGTCGCTTCCACCCTGCCTTATCCCACGCAGTGTCAGCTCCAACTGTCTTTTCCTTGTGTCAGAGAATCCACCGTCGGAGGGGAGATGAACCTCTAATCCGACAGCCTGCTCATGTATATATTGCTTTTCCTGGTACACATTTCGTTACACCCACGCCTGCATCACGTGGCTGGGCATCTTTTCACATTCTTGACAGACGGGATAGGTAGAGTTGGTCATGCTCGTCATCTTGTGTTGCCCCATCTTCGCCTCGTCTCGAGATTGACGTCCAAACTAACAGTATGGTTCTTTCCCAGGATACAGTAATTCGTCCGATTGCGGATATTGCCGTGGTGTTCGAAGTGGTCAGTCTCGAAAACGTATTTGCCTCCCCCCTAGGTTCTTCCGTGTCATCATCCCTCGAAAATTCTCCGAAGGGATGCCAACCTCCGGGTTGACCATGGGCCTCGTGTCGCTGCTTTGCATCTGATCACCCTTGGCACTAGGTGCATGCTTCGGCACAGGGATTCCATGGTGGAACAACCACGGAGAGCCGTACATCTTTCAACTAACGCCGTCACGTATCTGCAGGTTTTTCCTACTATGCAGTTGCCACGACTCTCACGCCATCTTTCTACCAAAAGCTAGTCGACCGCTGCTGGAGACGCTCCGGGACGCTACTTTACCGCCCGAATCAAAAGAACTCATGTTGCCCCCACTACACCCTGCGTCTCGACGCAACTGGCTTCAGACCCACCAAGGACCAACGACAAGCTGTCAACCGCTTCAACAAGTTTGTCGTCGGTGAAGCATACAGCAAGGAGACGGCGCGCGCATGTCCCCGGTCACGCGAGGAGGTCAGGAAACGGGATAACGAGTTTGATCTAGTTGCGAGGATCTCCGAGGCGGAATTTGCATTGCTCAAGCCCCCACCCCTGCCCGAGCACAACCTTGTCGTCACTCTGGAACCGGACACCTTCACCGAGGAGAAGTACGAGGTTTTTGAGAACTACCAGCGTCTGGTTCACAAGGAGCCTGCGGATAAGATCTCGCGGAACGGATTCAACAGATTCCTCTGCAGCTCGCCTCTGACTCGGGAGACGATGACTGGAGATGACGGCAAGGAGAAGAAGCTAGGTTCGTTCCATCAATGTTACCGCCTAGACGGTAAGCTGGTCGCCATGGGTGTCCTCGATCTGTTGCCTCATTGTGTGAGCGCCGTCTACTTCATGTACCATGAGTCCATCCGTCAGCACAACCCCGGGAAACTGGGAGCCTTGAGAGAGATTGCCCTGGCGCTTGATGCCGGGTATCGCTGGTGGTACTCAGGCTTCTATATTCACAGCTGCCCGAAGATGAGATACAAGGTCGACTATTCGCCGCAATACGTGCTTGATCCAGAAACGCTCGAGTGGGACATGCTGGACAAGGAGGCATTGGCTATATTTGACAAGAAGCCCTATGTCAGCTTGTCGATAGAAAGGAGACAAACGGCTCTCGAACAGGAGAGAGGGGCGGAGGAGCCTCCAACCAGCAATCATGGGGAAGGAGATGAGGCACCAGCGGTAGAGGGTGATGGGGGCAGCATTTCACCTGGGGGGGACGAGGAAGCTTTTCTCTTTCATAGCAACATGCCGGGGATACCCTCGCTGGAGGAGATGAAGCAAGTGAACATGGACAACCTGCTGTTGCGCTCTGACTACTCGAACGAATGCTTTCTCGCATCACAGTTGGTCGTCTGGGACACGGAGAGTATCGGAGAATACGGGAATCTGAAGTCCAGGATCGCGGAACTGGTAGCAGCCATCGGGCCCGATCTGGTTAGCGAGTACTGCGTGGACTTTCGGCGGAAGAGTAGGATGTAAGCCGTTCCCGTCAGGGGCTTAATCTGCAGCCTGCGTTGTATAGAGGTAGATAGAGCAGCGGTAAACCCCGAAGCGGTAACATGCAAGCGGCCATTTTTGAATAGACATTACTCTAGTCTCTCGGTCAACAAATATGGAAAGTGATCGCATGGGTCCCCTATCGGTTCGTCGGTAAGGCGAGGTAGACGTGGGGGAGGCTTTAGACGTGTTATATGGGGTAATAGGGGTTTGCCCCGGCAGGCAGACCAACCCGCTTCTCTCCGGCTACCTCATGGGGGCCTTGCTACGAATTCTCCCGAGGTGGGTAGCTCTGACTAAGCTTGACGGAACGGAAATGGAAAGGTACACACATGCGACCTTGTTGGTGGTCTGTCTGCGTGGGGAATCTCAGTCTCCTGTCCGTTGTCCAGCTCGCGCTCGCGGGTGCCCTCGTGATCACAAATTTGACGTACGAAGCGGCGCAGAGGTGAGGTACTTTGGTGCTGTCGTGTGCTTTCATTAGTGATGTGTGGGGGGTTGACTCGATCGAGGAGGTGGGCTGCAGGCCCGAGTGGGATAGGGCTCCCGGGACAGGACACTTTGCTTTGCCGCCCGGTTCCGAGTTGGTGTTGGCCGCGCTTTGGGGGAGCCAGGAATGCAGGGGAGGGGCGTGGGTGTATATATGGGTGTATAAAGTTTGTTTGTTACCTAAGCCAGGCTTCTATGGGGTGGGGAGCAGTGAGTTTGAGGACTGGTTGGGGATTAGCAAAGATTTTTTTCCCTGCCTGAGAGGTGATGGTTTGCGGGGGTGCAGAGGATTCCCGAGAGACGTGGGTGGCGAGACGTTGAATGAGAGGGGGGAAGCTTGGGTTTTTGCGGAAGTGGTATTCGGGTTGTCGGTCTGAAGATGTTAGCAGGGGATGGAGAGGTTTACCCCTGAGATGTAAACATTGGCGGTGACGGCTAATCTCCCAACCGACGCAACTTTCTCAGAATACGTGAGATAAAATCTGATAACAGAATGATTTGGAAATGATGAAGTGTGAGGAATTCCTCGGATTTTGTTAACTGGGGCGATAAGAAGCAAGAAGTCCGCGCTGGTGGGTCGTGGGTCGTTCATGCTCTCTCTGGGCTACACCTTCCCTCTCTGCGGTTGAGAGACGAAGAGCTTGCAGAGGATCCACCATCGAATTGCAGTCGCTGGGTGAATATTCTCGGCAGGAAATATGCATTTCCGATGCTCTGCGGGTTCTGTTTCGTGATGAGCCGAGTCCTTGCATGCGGGCTGGGCGTCTGCGGTGTCATTTCGTTCCTTGCAGCCGTAGTGATATTAGCATGCTTCCTCGCGATGACTGCAGTTACAGTCGGCCTTGGACGAATCGAAGTTTCCAGCAAACATTCTTTGTCGACGCTAGCGCTGTCGAGCTCCTTCTCTGTTGTTTTACCGCCCCAGTGGCAGCTAACAACCACTGCGACAGATATTCGCGACGCCTCGAGCGAGGGGGAGATCTGGATATCAAAAGCGGGTTCTTGTTTGGTGGAAGTCCAGACTCTCTTCGACGGCCAGAGTTCCTGGGGCGCTGGGACTACAATTGGTTCCGTTGTTGCGGAGCTCGTTGCTGAGTGTGCGGTATGATGTTACCCCTGATGTGATGGCTCCGAGCTGACCACTTCGCGAGTAGATATGGGAGGAAATTGGGCTGGAGCTGAAGGCAACCCATTTACTTCATGACGAAGACTATTCAAAGCGGTCATATTTCCTATGCCACCCCAATCTCTCATCAGAGATCATTGTGCCAGAGCACATCCCCATTGCTGAGTTTCAACGGCTCAGGATCAAAGTCAACGTTCGACCAGAAATAACCGAACACACAACAGCATCTTCCCAAGGAGAGTCTGCAAACTGTCGGAGCAGCTCAAATTCGGTTTCCGCATCGGCTCCAACGCTGGAACCGCGGGGAGGACATACATACAGCCTTAGACGAAATCCTCGGCTGACTTCAAGGGCCCTGGCAGCATGGGAGGATTCCGAACCGTCGAATCGCAGGGAACAGCCCTCCCCTCTTGCCCCGAGTCCAGCGCAGAGAGGAGGAACTGCGGAAATGTCACTACTTGTCGAGGCAGGCCTTCGGAGGTTGATAGGGATAAAGGGGCCACTGTCGGGGATCAAGACTGCGAGAAGGGGGGATTATTTTCCCTCTTTAATTGATCTTGCTCCGGCCGTGTGGAATCTACCATATCTCCAAGTAAAGGCCCTAAGTCAAGACAGTTTGGTGACTTGCTAACGCAACTCGTAGTCCCTAACAGCTCATGCCAAAGTAATCCCCGTAATCGCCCAGGGAATTGCCCGACTCTCAAATTCCCGGTCGTCTGTGCTACGAGAGAAGGTAGCGAGGCTTCGAGATTACCAAGCTCGAGAGGGACCTCTCGCAAACCAACGAGGTGGCTCTAACGGTGTCGAACAAGAGGTAACATCTCGCCTCTGGACGCTGTGCCAGACGAACATTTATGCGGATCCCATTGCAAAGAGCAATACTCGACGGGACCAAGACTTAACACAAAATAGGAGTCAGCTGGTGGGAGAGAGCAGCGCTGCTGGACTGTATGAATCGGATTACTTTGAGACACTTGGCAGTCAGGACGGCTATGTTGATCACAGTACGGGCCTCGACCACTGTCGCGAACATCAGTCTTTCCTAGACTACCCAGAGTATGAAAGTGAGGGACCGGAACTGATAGGATCGGCAGATCTGGAACCATACTACGGCATGGAGGAGCAGAGTGTTGTGGAATTTGCCCCTGGAGAGTCGTATCTACTGGAGAGGTACGCCGACTTACCAGAGAGATTCCCTGGACAGAGGATTGCAATGGGCCATGGCCCCTTTGGTACATCACTGGATGTCAACATACCAAGCCACCAAGACATAGAAGATGGCCTGGATGTATTTGGGCTTAGCGCTGTCCATCATAACGTCGACTCCCTTTTGGACGAAGATGTTGCTTTACCACCCACACTGGCCGATGGAACTGATGGGTCATTGGAGAGCGAAGACGACTACTACTACGTTGACGAGCAAGGAAACTGCTTCCACATTGACGATATGAGCTTTGCGGACGAGGGATCTGGCTGGGATCGAAGGCCGAGCGCGAGCGAGCCGATCCAAAATTACAGCGAAGTGTTGAGTTACGAGCAATGATTGACGCATAATGCAGAAAAGAAGATTATGAATTCAAGACGCTGTGGTATCCAAAAAAAAACAGCCAACTCAAGACCTGGTCGAGAATCCCCAACCGAGATCGAGCTGGCACTTGATGTAAAATGCTATCGACAGATGAACGGACAGAGCTGCCAGAGATCCTCCAGAACATGTATTAAACCCTCGCCATTTAAACGTCGTCTATGCCGTCTCGCGAATAACTCCAATGCCCCGATATGCGTCGTGGTCGTCCGTGGCGTATCTGATCCCGAGCTTGACAAAAAGGGGCTCGTGCTGAGAGCGTCGACCTGAGATCACAGAACCGGTTCCCTAACGAAACCCTTGGTCGTTCCGTTGGTCTTGCTGTGACAATTGACCGTCACCCTTCCGCTAAGCTTGCGGGAAGTGGATATGACGCCAAACACCCCCAGCACTTTTCTCCCCTGACACGCATTCTCAAAAGCGCAGCCACCCTTGCCCTCGTGCCAGGGCCTCAACCCACAATCCTCATCTTTGAGCGGGGGGCTTTGCTCCAGGCTTCGGTGCACCGCCCTTCTTTGGCTTATCCTTTTTGACTTTCTGCTCGGGCTTCATGGTGGCGTAATGGATGTACCACAAGAGTACGATTTGAAGGATGACGGCGACGAGGACGATGATGAGAATGGTAAAGAGAATGGGCTGGTCATTGAGGACAGCGACGGCCTGCGGCGTAGCGCCGATGCTGGCAAACCAGTCGAATTGGCCCATTGCGACTTAATTGGAAGAGATGGAAGATCGGAGGCAACGGAGACGAAAAGACGGGCCTCTCAGTGCGATGCTGAAAATCGGCGCGTTGTAAGACCGTAAGTAGAAGAGCGGCTTCGCCTGCGCCCGCGAGAATGAAAGTCGCACCGAAAGAAAAACCGAGGGTATCGTGAACACAGACAGATGGATGAACCAGGAAAGTGCAGAGCAGATCAAGAAAAGAGAAAAGGGAGGGTACGCAAGGAGAAGGGCAATGGCAATGCGTCGCCTGGCCAGACCACCGGGGCGAGCCTTTAGCCCACTGGGGGATCGTTTCTGGGGGTTTTGAAACCAAAGACGTCTAGGAGATGGCGCCAGCGGCTGCAAAAAGGGGCTCCTGATCCCTGTCGCAAGCGTTTCAGGCCTGTGGCAGAAATCGCCTGATGTTGTTAGGTAAGCCGCCGCTGATTGGCGCATGCCTCGTGGCACCGTCCGAACTCGACGACAGGCCCAGAGCCGCAGAGATGACTTGAACTGCGGGTGAGTTCGAGAAAGTGATGCGCTCTGCAGAATGCTCCCCGGGCGATCATCTCAATGTCTTGCTTGCATTCACTCGGGTTGTAACGTCGGCAGTCAGCTTCGGTTGTGGTTCCAGGAAGATGGAAGTAAGACGTGGGGCCTCACCTGACCGGGCACCTGACTAACACCGTTCGACCCTGGGTCCTGCCAAGCTAATGTTACCGCCTAGATTGTCAGGCAGCAACGCGTTTTCGGAGCTGCAGTTTGTCCCCCAAAAAAATTCACGGCTGCCCGGGGCGTGTCGCAAAGCTCCCCATACAAGCACGGTGACGACGGTCGAGGGTTCCCCAATCACCACTCACTAGCCATTGGGGTCCCTCTACACGCGAGTTGACAGCAGAAGTCATGAGCGCAGCTCGCCCAGCCGCCAGGAGTTTATTCTCCCGGCACCTGGCCTGCCCGTCCATAGCCGGATTTGCATCGCCGTCGGCATCGCTAGCATCATGTCGCTCATTTCACGCCTCACCCCAGCTGGCGGCGGGAAGAAAGAAACCCGCACGCAAGAATAAGGACCTGAGTCTGGTCAACGAGCCGGGGAAAAAACCGTGGTCTGAGAAGAAGATACGCGAATTCACCGCCAAGAAGTTTCCGCAGTACACCCCCGAAGAGCTCGCCGAGCTGAGCAAAATCTACACGAAGGAGCAAATGGCCTCTCTGCAGGCCGGCGAGGCTGCCATCGACCCCCGCGACCTGACAATACAGGGCCGTTTGCGCAAGGACCCCTACCGTATCAACTACCTCGACGACTTTAGTACCATTCAGCCCGTCATCGACAAGAGGCCAAAACGGAACCAGGCCCCGGACCCCATGGCGCGCTTCATGGACCTCGACCAGTTCACCCAGGACTTGATCGAATGGGCAGACCAGTTTGAGGTGGGCGAGGTGACGGGCACCTTGAAGAAGCTCGAAGACTTCGTACCCGTTGAATTCAGGGACGTGCCGGAGGTCCAATGGCCCGGCAATGTCAGGACCGATGCTCACGAGAGTTACATGGCCTACCTTCAGGAAGAGGCTGCGAAGGGCAAGGATGGAAAATCTGCTCAAGGCGGGGATAGGCTCTTGCGCGGGCCCACAGACGCCGACATCCTCTCATATATCCTACGGAGGTCATCCATGACGGACAAGGGGCTGATCAGCAACTCAGAGACGGCGCCCGGGTTGCCCAACAAGGTGCCCGGCGTGGAAGGGATGTACAAGAACCCCGTCGACCCCGAAGACGAAGGCCTGGACGAGGAAGGCAAGTACCAGGACCTGAAGATTCGGACTGGCATGACGGTGAAAGAGATTTTAAATCTCCGGACGGTAGTCGTCTCCCGCAGATGGGTTTCCAACCAGACTCGTCTGGGTAAAGTAGGGGGAACCTCTATTGCGGTGATTGCGGGCAACGAGAAGGGCTGGCTTGGTCTTGGCGTCGCCTATTCCACAGAGCCCACTGAAGCTATGAACAAGGCTTTGCTCAAGTCCATTGAAAACATGAAGCCCATTCTGAGATATGAAGACCGGACAACCTATGGCAACCTGGAATGCAAGATCTCGGGCACGGTAGTCCGGCTGTTCGCGCGTCCACCAGGTAGGACCCTCCCACCCGTTGCTCATTTGCGCGTGACATTGACTAACCAACTCTCCTGTAGGATTTGGGCTCCGAGTCCCCCACCAAATATTCGAGATTGCCCGCGCGGCAGGCATTCAGGACCTCGCGGCTAGAATCCCGAGGTCTCGCAACTCGCTCAACACGGCCAAGGCCACGGTCCAGGCGTTACAGAATCAGCGCAGCCCCGAGGAGATTGCCATGGGGCGAGGCAAGAAGTTGGTGGATGTACGCAAGGTGTATTATGGTGGCCAATTGTAATTGATAGATCACCACCCTTTAGATTACTTGTATAATTCCATGTAAACAAGATGTGTACAACAGAGATCATGAGGCACGGT
>JAXQJB010000150.1:0-10164 GCA_037042205.1 Schizothecium sp. R5324 | reverse complement strand
CATTCATGTCAAGTTGTTCACTTCCCTGAGGTAGCAAATGTGGGTCTCATGCACACCAAAGATTAAACATGCAGCATGCACGAAGCCGGAGACTCGATCTCGCGTGGAGAACAGCGATAACCATAAAATGTTTGTTCCGTTTTGAGTGGTATTACCGTCAACACATAAATGCATCTTGGCTCGTCACACCAACCAGTCAATCCAGCGCTATCCATAACTTGCCAGGCTTTGCAATATGGCCAAACCTGAACGAGATTCCAACAGAGCGAGGCCTCCAGGTGCATCCAAGCACCACCCCAAGTTGCACCAAGTCAATGAATGTGAACACAAATTTAACACACGACACCCATCAGTGTTTCTTGCCTAGTACCCAAAACCCTGCCAACCAAATGCCTGAACTTGATGCTGGAAAAACTATGGTATCCCAAAACGCCGTCGCTATGCTCCAAGATTGTATAGATAGACGTGCAACAGCCTTACAGTTCGTCATCGTCGTCTGGAAGAGGAACGGACACTGCTGCGCGAAGACGGAGAGCCTGAGACATGGCGGATTCCGGGACACCGGCCCTCTTCGGCGCCTCGTCTTCGCTTGCGTCCGTCTCCGGTGGTGTGAGCAGTTGTTGCACCTGGTCGACTTGCCCCTCGAGAGGGTCTGGCGACCCACTTTGAGCGTCCACAAAGTCATCGACATCGGAAACCAAAACGGAGTTTGGGTCCACGCAGTCATAGAACAGCATAAAAACGCCACCTTGCCCAAGAACCGTTGTCTCATCCTCCTTGGTTACGTCGTGATCACTGAGGCGATACCATGAACAATCATCCTCCGGATCGACGTCTACCCATTCCTCTGAACTCTTGTCGCCAATCTCCATCTCGTCCACAATAGACTCAAGCTCTTCCGCTTCAGATGCACTCCTTTCATGTCCTTCAGCGACAAGTTGAGGTGCCTTTTCCTCGCCCCCAGCATCCTTTGCTTCCTGGCCAGGGTTCCGGTGTCTCCTGTAGCAGACATAATGGCCATTTTCATGCTGGCCGTAATGCGTTACGATAGCGCGGAGCTCGTAAATAGGGCCCGTAATCTTGGAGGGTCGCCTATCTCCCGCTACCATCGAAGAAAGCGGTTCTAGCAGCCATTGCTCTTCGTCTTGAGCGCCGGTGGTTCCTTTCTCGTCACCGCCATGGGCCTCGGTCGACGCATTAGCGCTGCCCAGGCACCAGGGGCCAAGGTCAAGGATCCTTGGGAACCTGACAGCTGCAGAGTTCTTGAACATTCGCCCTGTGTTTTCATCAAACACGGAGCGATTGATGTGAATGGCGAGACTCTGCGGAGGCCGTGCCACGACGACTTGCTTAGTCTTGGTTGAAGTAACTCTTTTCTGAGGCAGGATTTTGCATTTTTCTTCGAGAGTTTTGTCGTCAAAGATTTCTTCCTCGAGCGCTTCCTCGATAGAAACCAGCCTCTCTCGCAATTCAGGATACCCGTCCGGATTTCTCTCCAAAATAGATTTGACCAGATTCTGGTACTTTAGGAGCGAGCACTTCGGGCACTCCACGCCTTTGATAGCCTCCACCTTGGTGTAGTTATCCAACCGCTCATACAAGTCGTGTTCTGGCTGGTTGATGCCGAGATTTAGTGTCAGGCAGTTGAAAGGAATCATCGACAGTCCTTCACAGTAGCCACAAGCGACACACGCCACCCTTTGGGCGACCAATCCTTCGAGGGGATTTCGGTTGACCCGAGTTTCAATGGAGGACTTTGAAAGACTCGACAGGCTTTGATACCCGCTGTCGTCACTGTGTTGACTGGCCGATGTATCGTCATTTGGAGGCTCCGCTTCAAAACTCGGCGGTCGTCGAAGGTGCTTCGTAGACTTGATGATCTCCTTGTCGATTTCGTCCAGCAGCTTGGAAAAGTACTCTTGCGCGTCTTGTTGTTGCCAAGTACTCATATTCTTCAGCACTGATGGCGGCCAGAGTGTCCTCCCATTGTTGGTTGGATCATTTAGGTCTTGAATCAAAGCTCGCAGCGCCTCGGCCGTTTGCACGACTGGTCGGTTGTCTGTGGGTGCCGAGACGTTGGATAAATACTCTGGAAATGGCATCAGAGCCGCCAAGCTCTGGAGGATGCTGTTCTGATAACAGGAATTGTTATAGTTCCCCAAGCCAGCTGGCTGATCGACCACTGCTTTGTTCCCAAGCGCGACACTGGACAAGCCGTTGAGGCCCCTTCGACCGACTTGTGAAACAGACATCATGAGGCCGCCTGCCTTGTCGAGGCGCAGAATCCGCCGCAGGGCGTCGCTCTTGGCTGCATGGCTGCGGGACTGAACTTGGAGCATCGGCATCGGAAAAAGCGGCGGGTCGAGCCAGCGTTCGACGGCGAAGAGAAGAGTGGATGGAATCGCATACACAACCCAGTCCCATACGAGCTGTCGCAGAGCGGGAAGTCGGCCTTGCTGAAGTGCGATCTGGTAGAGGATGGTAAGGGCGAGGACAAATATAGGGACGGACGTCGTAGGGTTGCTCAACCGATCCGACAGCCCGTGCAGCGAGTAGTACGACTGGTAGGAGCCGGGGGAATGGTAAGTGTCGTAATGACTGAGCACGCGTCTGGCGTCGGAGTTCATCATGTGCTCGCAGCCGCCGCCGAGAGCCGCGCGAACTCTTCTGGTCGGTATTTGACAGAGGGTAGCTTTTGCGTCCCCCGTCCTGAATCAGGCAGCGAGCAATTCAGATTGTATACCCTCCAACCCGGGCACTTCCATGACCAAGCAACAGTCGGGCCGTAGTTTTTGCAAAAGGCGTTTGGGGTTGGGCAAGGCGAGTTGAAAGAAACAGCGTGGCAGACAGCGAATGAGGGTGGAATTGGAAGGAGATGCAAGAAGTCGATGCTAGGTGTTCCCGCCGTGCATGGCCACGAATGCTTGGCACAGTGCACTGACGCTGACGCTGACCAGTGGTTCGCCGGAAGCAGGGCGAACGTGGGGCAACGAACCCTGTGGTGGCTTGGGTACGTACCCTGCCGTGCCAAGCCCAAGCCCGTCAGTGGCGGGGCAAGTGAAGAAGAAAATGTCACCGCCAAAGAGATAGCTACCCCACGCACTAACGGTACCTGAGAAGTTGGACAAGATGGCAAAAGGCACCATCTCCAAGGGCAAGAAGGGTATGTAAATCGCTTTTTTTTTATCTTATATATCTCACATCATTGAACTAACCTCCTAAGGCCCCTCCATCCACTCCCGAGCAGCCAGGCGGGCCACATCACCTGGCATCGACACCGACAAGTCCCTCAAAAATGTCAAGCCACCAGAGGACTCACGACCCAACATCCTGGCCGCACACCACAGCGCCGGCATCACCAAGAAGAAGCGCAAGGTGGTCATGAGCCACAAGGCGCGCAAGCGGCACGAAAAAAGCATGGACCGCGCCGAAGCCGTCATGGACCGAACCGAGAACAAGGTGAAGAAGAGCGTGGGCCACTTCAAGGTGATCAAATCTCGCAATCGTGCATGGGACGAAATCAACAGGGAAATGAGCGGTGTTGAAGTACTTCCAAAGAAGAAGGCATCCAAAGACCCGACTGGGGATGCTGCGGTAGCTGCGTTCTACGCCGACGATGATGAAGAGATGGACGAGGTGGATGAGGTGGCCGCCCCAGCCCCAGTAGCCGTAAATACGGTAGCCATCAACGGCGATGATGAAGAAATTCTATAGCATATCTCGGGTCATAGGATTTGGCGCACAAAATAGGGCGGAAACGGCGTTGGGGTTTATGATATACCATGGGAACGGAACTTACGTAGTCAGATACCAGATGAATGCCAACTTGCGGTGGGAGGTTCGCCATCATGTCAATGAAGCATGTTGGTTCGATGAATCAGAATATGAGTGGTGAAATATTACACTCATTTCACCTTCAGGCGCTCTGAGTGACGTGAAACCATCGTCTAGCTCCCTGTCACGGGTATAAGTCAAGTTGCTTGGAGAACTCTGTATTCAATATTAAGTCGGGGATCTTGTCCACCCTTTTGCTCATGTTTGCTTGTTTTTCAGACGCCAAACCAACGCCGAACCTGTGCGGCTGACACAGCCTGATTGACAAACACCCAATCCATCACCCCCTATTATTTACACCTCGCCCCTGATGATAGTTGCGGATTGATTTTTCTTGCAAAACATTGCCCGCCAGTTGTGATGCATTGTTGTTGAAAGCACAATACTGTAACTTCTGAAATGCGTGTCTCCTGATGGCAGATCATTTACTGCTACAGGGTGTCGCCTCAATTGTTCGGTGACGTAAGGAACCCTCGGATGCGAGACAAACTTGCCCCAGAGCATCAAATATCCCAAACAGAATACTAGAACCGCGAACGCCTCGCATGCAATACCTCATGTATGCGCTGCCCATGATCACACAAGGGCATGGCCTGCGTAGATGAGGGAGATCATGATAGGGTTGGTCGCCTCATCTCCTTCTCCTACTGGACGATCCTCGCGATGTCATGTCGACTGTTCTGGAGAGAACATGTTGTCGGGCATATGGTTGTAATTGATATCTGGCTCGCGCTTCGGATGAGGGGAGTTCAGGCACGGAAAGGCGGAATCAGTAGGCGAAGTGTACAGCGACGACCCTGAGAGCGTGAGCCTGGACACTACACGAACTGAGGAAGAAGCTCACCATGCGAATAGGAAATGCTACCCTGTCTTTCGCCCGAGCCAACCGGATCGAACTGCACCCCTTGCAGAGCCTGATAAGCCGACGCAATACTTGGGTTACGACTCCTCGGTGATTCCACAGATGCGCTGCTTGCACCGGCTGGAAACTGGCCAAACGGCTGTCCGAATATCTCGTTTGAGGTCTGCACAAACCGTGTGGCCTCATTGTTGAGCCAGCGGTCGATGTTCGGATCGTTGCATTTGGCGTGGGTCATCAAGTGATGCTTCAAGCCGCTGACCTCTCCCAGTAACCCGTTATACTCCATCTGCAGATGAGCGTGCTGGGTCTCGAGTCCGATCTTCGTCTCCTCCAGATTAGACACGTACTGCTTCTTTTTCTCGCGGCACTTGCTAGCAGCAATCCGGTTCCGTTCCAGAAACTTGCTCCTTTTGTGCTGTTCTACTCCATTTTCCGGGTCTCGTTTTGTCTTTCTCGACTTCCGCTTCCTGGGCGGTTCTTGGTCAGGCGGCGTGATATCTGTCGATGCGCTTTCTGACTTGGTCGTCCTATTCGACCCCGAATTGCTGCTCGAAGCCCTCCTGGTTTGGGGCCGGGAAAGCTCCATCGATAACACCTGTATCTGCGTCTTGATCTCATCGTTCTCGCTCTCCCCGTCGTACAACCCTGGGTCGACGAATAGCGGTTCCCGATCTGGCACCATGGGGCCAAACTGGTCGACGAAGCTGCCCCACATTTCCATTCTCGATCTCAGCCGCCCATTCAGTGATGTTGCTGTGCCGTTGAGTGTTAATTTGTCTTCGTGTGGTGTGTAATGGTGAAGAGGGAACATGGTCCCACTGGCATCGGCGGCATCTTGTTGTGGACTCTGGTAAGAGTTGGGATCCCCAAAGTCCATACAGTCGTTGAAGAAATGCGAGGGCGTGTCCATTTCGCCTTCGTCCCTTTTCACTCCTCGGTGGTGGCGTATTGCGTTTCAGTGTCAAACCCGTTCCTGGTTTCGGTGGATAAGGTGTTCAGGGCTGCAGATGCGGCAATCATGGGAGAGCCGGAGCAAGACTCCGGTGCCTCCTTGTGTGTCTGCTGTGGTTGCAACTGCCGCCGCAAGTTCCGCAGAAGAGATGTCTGGGTTGGATGAACGTCCGTCAGGAATATGATTGACGAAATGGGCTCGTTGCTGCAAGCTGGCGGGTGCCTGGGGCAACCTATATTGGGCGACAGGGCGGAGAAACCGTGTTGTGTTGGTGGTGTGATCAATGTGCGTCCGCTTTTGCCACCTTCCTCTCCCTTGTTTGGCCTGTCTTGTTGTTGGGGATGCTTCTTCCCGTACCTAGCCGCTCAAAAACACCAGAGAGTGACAGCGCAATTCTTTTGTTGCAAGTCCGCGGAGAATGTCGGTTGGGTGCACGGAGATAGTTGTCAAGGAGGAGGCTAGCAATTGGCAGTCTGTCGCAGACGCTTGAAAGGCGAACAGGGCAAGACGAGAGAGTCGGACGAGAAACCAAGTGCAGTACTCAACCGAAACTCCCACGACCTGACCGAAGAGAAGAATGAGGAAGAAGACCGGGTCAGGGCAAACTGAACTTGGAAACGGCTGGAGGAGAGCTACGGTCCGTTGCTGCCCTGCCAGGACAAAGACCTGCTATGCTTGCGGATGTGCTCTGCACAGATGCGTGCGGCCTCCTAGCTAGAGCTCGGAGCTAGATGGGGAGGTAGGTAGCTAGCCTCAGGAAGCAGGGAAGCAGCTACCTGGGTGACCGTTAGCAAGCTCCTGGGGTTTCCTGCATCTTCTGCATAAGTCTCCTTGTTAAGGCAAGGTTCGCCCGCTCAATTTCTCCTCCAATCTGTTCCCGATCGACGATGCGGCAGTGCTGTGGGCTTCTTTCCTGCCTGGTCCCGGGCAATCCTCCATGAGCTACCTGCATCAACGAATAGCTTTCTCCTAGTTCTGCTCCTCCCTGGTGCCAGTCCCCTTTCCGCGGCTGGCAACCAGGTCGTTCGCTGAAGAGGGAGGCAACAACGCAGCTCGCCGTCGAGTGGGTACCTTGGCGGTCAAGGAGTTGGCAAACGAACAGACTTGTATCTCGACACCTGCGGTTGCATGGCGTGCCGCGGTTTACCATTGCAGTTGCCCGGCAAGGTTTGACTAGGGAAGAGCGCGGGCCCGTCAACCCCATCAACCCCGCCTTCCGCGACGCTTCATTCTCCGCGGTCTGCTCTCTGTGCGCAAGTTGCGGTGGCTTTGCGGAGACGCGGGGTATTCGAGATGGGCGAGGAGACCGCTGCGGCAATTCTGAGCCGACTCGAGTTTGTTCGGCCATGCCAGGGAATGACAGTCGAAATCTCGAATCAGGATTTCCTGCTAGATCGAGAACTGCTCCGCTGCAACCCCACTCGAAATTGACTGGCGTCCGGGTGGTAGGGATTCCAACGTGGGAAGCGGACGCTAAGACAGGAAGGGTGTCCTGAGGTGGGGACCATCCGCCCAGGGTATCACCAATCGGCAGGGCTGCCACTTCTTGACTGGCTGGACGCCACATACAGTGAGATTGGCGAGACTGCGTGACTGCAGCGGAAGAAACCTACCAGGTAGATTCTTTTGCTAGAGCTGTGGCATTTAGCTCTGTTGAATGTTGCCAAGGTAGATCGTCAGGCAGGCAGAACAAAGCTTTGACTGCTTAAACGCGTAAAAGCCTATTAGGTTGCCGTGCTCGACGTTTGAGCCTGGAGGATCGTACGATTGAAGGTCTGTCGACTGCAGAAGGGTAAGGCAATCAGAATATTTCCCCGCCCAAGCCGGCGAGATGCGGCTTTTGCATCTACGCTGTGCCTGGGTATTCCCAGAAACTAGGTAGACAGTCAAAACTTCATGCCCTCTTTCCCTATTCAAGAACGAGACGCCTTTACAATGTATTAAGAGGTCTCTCTACAAGACATACCGAACTAATCCTATTTTCCGCACCGTCAATGCCAGCTAGGGAACATGTCCATATCTGCCCACGCCGAAGAACGCCCGCGCGCCTCCATCGTAAAGAACGGAGGCAGGGGGTGGTGTCTGGGGTTGAGACAAGTGCTTTGTCTTTGATCGCCGAAGAGCACCCAGCATCCCAAGACCCTGGTTACCTGATGGCTCTAGGTGTCAATAACCAGGACACCGGAGCTGATCTCCGCGGCCTGGTTCCGGGCAAACACTCAATTGGCGCGGCGTTTGCTGGCGGGGCTGATAGTTGACGTAACCCATGCCAAGCCTAACCTCCACAGCGGGAGGATGGACCTCCAACTCCAAAAAAAAAGAAAACGCGCCTCTCCACCGCGTCTCGCGACCGCCCACTTAACGACCTTGGGTACCAACAACTCGATACGTGCCTCTTACTTGCTACGTTACCGTAAACTGCCCATTAGGAACACCCCGTGGAATCTTCACAGACAAGCCGCCGATAATGGAGGGAGCAGCTACCCCGCGCGTAACGGCGTCCTACCTCTCCTCGTATATCGGGAAGAATGTCATCGTTGTCGGCAAAGTCATTCAACTCCGCGGCGACGAAGCCACTCTCGACGCCGAAGGTAGCATCAACGCCCATCTAAATCGCGTAAGCCTCTCAACCCTCAATATCCCATCCCATCGCTCCCATCGCACCCAAAAGTATCCCCTCTTCTACCCTCCGCCCTCCGTCAATGTAATAATCCCATCCACCCTAACTAAATGCCCAGGATGCCCACCTCGCGGCAGGAAACGGGGTACAAGTTATCGGCAAAGTGAACCCAGACCTGTCGATCAAGGTGCTCACCTCCCTCGATCTAGGCCAAGGCGTTGGTACGTTCCTTTCCTCCCCCCTTCCTTCCTCCCTCCGTGCGAGTCGCTCGAACTTCCCTGGGTATCAAAGCGCACTGCTTACTTAGCTTGTTCTTCCACAGACTACAATCTCGCAAACACGGTGGTTGAAATAGCACACCAGCAACGATCTATTTTTTTCTACGATTGAGAAGGTTCGTCATTCACGGAGAGCTCTATGCTGGAGAAGGAGGGAGCAACCGAGTCTACGGTGATCTGGATCATCATCCTGCCGATGCCTAGCTAAACTGTGAATGGTCGAGGCTACAATTCCAAATACATTCACGGGGACTGGGAGGGGTTGAGGGGCCTGAGTCTGGAGACAGTTGATCTGACAATCAAACTTGATTGTCTGCTGTTCGTGCGCTTGTCTGGTGGCCCAGGCGTGCATGTCAGAGCATATCTCAAAGCTACCTACTCAACTGCACACTGATGGTCATTGTGACACAATGGCAATTAACTGCAAAATTCCCACGCGCTTCCTGTTTTCCCATTTGCATGCTGTTCCCGTCTCAACGAGTCAGCGCTTCGCTTCCTTGGTATCCCATCCCACTTACTCCGAGCCTAGTCCAAATGCCGCTTGAAGCCAGTATACCCAGCCAGCTCAAAGTTCCCTAAAATAAATAAGATCATGTGTGAAGACGGGGAGGTCTGCAGCTCGAATCCGTTCCCGTCTCGCGAACTAGAGATCCCTGTACGTTGCAACAGAAGCACAAAACAGTAGCATGTTTACTCCTGCAAGAGACAACAAAGTGTGGTTGTATCAGTTCGGCTCCGACATCTCAACACCCTCCATCTCGCCAACTCCATCTTTCTCCAGCTGTGCCCACATATCCCCCACATTCAGCCCAAAGCTCATGCTGCCCCCATGGTTATTGCGGAGCAGCGGCGGTGAACTCGGCATGACCAAGTCCGTGCTAAGGAAGTTTCCGAAGTCGAGAGCGTTTGTGCTCGCCAAGTGCGCAGTAACCGCATCGCTGTCGAATTCGCTCGGCAGGTTCGGTAAACCAGCGAGATCGAGCTCGACCAGTCCATGTGAGGGCGAGCCGGCCGTGAACTCGTTAGCCTCACTCAGCAGCTGGTTAAGCGTTGCTGTGAACGGCGAGTCGAACTGCATGTCTTCCATGGCGAAGTGCGCGTGCAGGTGAGCGTTGCGGGGGCTCCGCCGCTTGCCTGTGCTGAGTTGCATGGCGTTCGACGCCGAGGAGCGTGGTGTCTTCGAAGGCGTTCTCAATAGCTGGCCAAAGATGTTGCCCGGTGACTTTGCTATGGATCGCACAGTACGAATAGACCGCGAGATGCTCCTTGTTATGGGGCGGTGGCTCGGGGTTGGTCGAGTGGGCGTCTTGAAAACAACAGATGATTCGGATCTCCCAAGAGGTGTGGTTGGACGGTCAGGAGGAGTGCCGAACAGTTCCTGGTCCAAATCGTCGCGGTTTCCGCGAACGGGCGTACCGGGTCGGACCGGAACAGTATTGGTGTTCTCCTTGCCCTCGGCTGCGGACTTGACCTCCTGGGAATCCATGTTGAAGCGGGCATGGTTTGTCGTCGTCAGCTCCCCAAGAACTTTAGGCTGCCCATCCTTCCTGGGCGATGGGAAGAGCAGCCTTCTTGTGTTGCCGAGATCGTCCTCAATTGCGATGGGGCTGTCCGCTGT
>JAXQJB010000143.1:0-10501 GCA_037042205.1 Schizothecium sp. R5324 | reverse complement strand
ACCGGCATCGCGCAAACATCAAGCGGATTATCGATAAAACTGAACCTAAAGTAAAATGGTTATAAGAACAAGTGCATAGTGCGGCGGAGGAACAGAGATGACTTGAGGAGAAAATATGCCGGTCCAGAAGCCCTTCTTTCCTGCGCCGGTGTACTCGTAAGGGATACATGGCTGCTTGAACTCGGCGCGCGCTACACGGTGACCCCCCGGGTAGAAATTGAATCCTAGTTCCACAGCTGTGAGTAAAGGTGTGTTGGCAACAGCTGGGAGAAAGCCATACGGATGATGTCGCCAACATTGGCCGTCACTGAGTCGGGCGTGAACTTGTGGACTTCCTACGAGTGTGTAAGTGGAGTCGAGATATGATAAAGCACCGTAGGGCACTTACAGCGCCGACGTTGATTTCGACGATTTTCCCCGACGGGGTGCTCGTTGAGGACGAGCTGCTGGAGGTGGCGCTGCTCGAGCCGGAAGTTGTGGTCGACTGTGCGTTTACACCCGCGACCAGGGCCACGGCAGCCGTCAAAAGAGACGATGTCAACATGACTGCGGGGATGTTGTTGCTATGCCGCCACTGCTGTTGCGAGCTGGTGGTTTGGCAGCAATTCGAACTGGTGCGCCAGTAGCACTGGGAGAAAAGAGTGGGAGAAAGGGGGGCCAGTCAACGGAAGGGTGGGCAGCTGGGGGAACTAGTCGTCTATAATGGCAATCTCTGGCCGCTGCAGTGCTGACAGCCGCAAATAGCTGCAGGCTTGGTGGTGCGGGTCCGGCTGAGCACGACCGACTCCTGGTTGGGCAAAGTTCCTGGAGACACGCCGGCAGGTAGGAAACGGGCGGAACAGCCTGCTGGGGGAGGCCTGCTGGTGTCTGCAGAGGCTTTGGCGGCTTGTCTTCGGGGCTGAGTTGGCCTGCATCAAGCCCAGAAGCAACGAAACGGAACAGCGAAAACAGGAAAAACAGAAGAGAACAGAATGACACTATTGTCTTATTGAGGGTGCTGGCAGAAGAAGGCAACATGAACTCCCTACAATTTGCCCGTCGCCGTGGCAGAAACGTCAAAGGGTGATATTTTCATCGCTGTCGCAGGTCAGCTGTGTTGGCTGGGCCTGAAGACCAGGTGAGCCGTCAAGACGGAGAGCAAGACGCCAAGCGCCGCCATTGACAGAAGGCGATTCCTTCGGGGGACAAGCCGGTTGAATCCCCCGAGAGGTTGGCGTTCGAAGCAACACCCGTTGATGTCCCCCCTTTTTTGTTGGGTTCCCGAATAGCGGCACCAGCTGATATGCTCCATTAGGTCGGGTCGCCAGAACAGACCATTGGCCGTAGAGACGCCGGCCTGGACTAAATGGCTGGCCGGCAATATGGGTGGTGTATATCATAGACGACTTCCCATCCTCCACACTTTCGCGCTTCTTGGAGGCGGGCGAGTTGCATGGGTTGCGGTCGTTGACGCGAGAATGTCATCCATCGGGGCTTGCTAGACTTTCGGGAACCCCCCCTGGCAGCTCGCAATTTGGACGTCTCTGCTTTCTTCCGCCCCCATGCCTTGTCCAGGGACATTCGAAGGCGAGGCTGAGTGACAAAATGCAACCCCTCTAGCCAAGGGACGGAGGTACCGGTACCGCGTCACTCGCCTGCATACGCCAACCTCGTGGCACAGCCCAATGAGAACACGCCGGTTGCTAGGTCTTTAGTGGGATCATAATTGACCTGGAATCAAAGCCGGAAATTCTTGCGTCGATCACTTCTCACTGCCTGGGGGTACTCTTGCCTTTCTGAGTGAGAGCCCGGACCCCATCAGCCCTGCGAAAGAACGGCTTCGGACAATGGCTGTCAACCATGTATCAACCCGATCGAGATGATTTCGCGTCCGGTCCTGGTTTCGGTCAGTCACCCTGAACCGGCAACCTGGCGACTCTTGAAAATGCGGTCTCTGTGAGCGTCTCCTTGGATGCCGCGACGTCGCGGTATCACCCGTCCAGACAGTGCAGTTAGAGTTGATGTTGGGATCTATCCTTGCTTCTTCCGCCCAAGCGGCGCAAGGTGGGGGAAATGGGATCCGCCTTAACGGCGCGATACCATTCGTAGGGTGACGCCACCTACCCACCCATGAGTGAGCATCGGTGAGATGTTAATTTCTCGATGACATGGAACCTACACGTTGCGCTTCGGCGAAGTGCAGTGCGAAGGGCAGCGAAAGCGCTGGAGACCCCGCGAAACCGCGAAGCAACTCGCAAAGAAGTCGTATCATAAGGTCCCATGCCCGACGCTCACATTCACAGAAATGGTGGCTCGTCAGTTCCGCCGCCCCGAGCAACTGGGCCACTAAAATCTGGTGGTCTCGACCCTGCAGGCCGTTCGCTGAACCCGAATGTGGGCATGGTGGGACTGGTTCGGCCAGTGACATGGTCGTTCCAACACAGATCCGATGAGAAGTGTGCGGCCGCCCGCGTCGAGCCCTGGTTGCGAACGCCCGCGCACCAATGATGCGCAACGCCCAAGCCGTAGGCAAGCCACAGTCGTGGTCAGTGGAGGCGCATCTCCTACTAAAATAGGACATATTCCCACCGTCACAGCCTGCGATTGCAGCCACGGCGAGCGACTGCGTTTTGATGTTGGCTGGCCCCCGATTCCTCGTGATTTTCGTGGTCCTCGTGCTGCAAGTTTCGCAAAGTCCCTACCTTGGCTATGCCGGCAGGTGTGTCGCCATCGTCCTGCGTCAGTTGTGGTGTTTTCATCAACGAGTTCCTCGGCAGCTGATGGCGATTCATCGGTAGTAGCATTCCAATTAGTATGCAGAGGTCGATAGCCAGCGTGACAAATTCTCGATGGGAGAGCTTATTCCTCCGACAGCAACCAGTGCGATTCAAGTTGCAACACGCGCTGCCCAGGGGGATGGCACAGCGAAGATACCTCAGGCCTTTGTTTCGGCCAACTAGGACTGGTGCGCTGTCATTCAATTGAAGGCCGACTTGAGCACTGGCCAAATGGAGATAAGTGGCACGCATGAGCACCTATGCGAGACCTCGGATCTTCGGCGTCTTGGGCGCTCAAATGATGCGGCGCGCAATTCGAGAGCCGTCTGACACCAAGCCGAAAATTGAGACGCGAAATAAAATGATTCAGGGTATATCTCCAATACCGAAGCAGGTAAGGGGGCTTTTCATCCTTTCAACCCCAGGCCGTTACTGTGTTTTGGCCTTCTTGACCCGCGGACGAAACAAAAGTTCGCTTTCCATGACCAAGCTTCCCAAGCACCACAAGTAGCAGACCGCAAAACCAGCGGCTCCGATGCCGACATTGATGACCACCCACAGGTCTGGTTTCTCCGGTGGCGGTTTGAGCGTGAACTCGAGAACATGCCACAACCCCATGGCAAGGTAAAAGAAGCCGTGGATGAAGAATGTCAGCCACTCGGTCCACCTGGGTGATCCTTCTTGCAAGTATGCGCTGAGCGATGTTGGGGGAAGTCCGAGAAGGTATGCCCAGAGGAGCGTCAGCACCGCATATGGAACCCTCAAATCCACTCGTTGTAGGAGAGGAAACATAGTCCAGCAGCCAAGGAGGTTGGCAAATCCGACCCAGGCGCGGGTGCTCTTAGCTAAGCCGTGACTTCCTGCAAGAAGTAGCGTCATTGGCATCAGCGGAAGCAAGACGCTCTTCTCATGAACCTGGTAGCTGAAGAGAAAGAAACCCCACGCCGTTGACGCAAATGCCAGGGGTAGAAGGTGCTTCCTCGGCCGGAATAGGAGGATGAGGTTCGGTGGAGCGATTGATGCCAAGGTCGCCAATAATGCGCCTCGCTGCAGCAACTCCGACGGATATTTCTTGAGTTTAATGACAACATTCAAAGCGCACCAGAAATTGGCCACCTTGTCCTCGAAAAGGCCCCGAGCGAACGGGAAGACTCTATGGATCATCTGAATCAGCTGTTCTACAATAGGATAGTAGAGCGCATCGGTGTCCAGATACTCTGAGAGGCCCTGGAACAGCGGAAGAGATGGAGGGGGTCCATCCAAGTCGGGGATAGAGTCAATTCCGTTGTTGACATCGTAGAGCGTACCGGCGACGAGCGGCAATAACAAAAGCGCAAACGAGGCAGCAGTGATGGCGGCAATTCCGAGAAAGCGGGAAATGTTGATTCGCGGAAACAGGCAGCTTCCGAGAAGGTAGGCGAAAACAGAGAAGGCGTAGTATAAGGCCATCTGCTTGAAACCGAGGGCGGCGACGAAGAAGATGGCGGCCCAAAGGTATCGATCAGCCAGCATGCTGGACATGCTTGCAGTGACGAATCCTAGCATTACGGTGTTGTACTGAAAATGAACGTGGTCGATGAGAATGGTGGCAGGTTGCATCAGAATAGCCACCAGAGCCACCGAAGATGTCCAAGTCGCAACGTTGCTCAGCCTGCTGAAGCGCCGTACGAAGACCACCACTGCCGGGACATAAATCAAATATTCCGACACCAACACAGTGACCCTCATGAATATCTTCAGCGTGGGGTCGTTTGATCCGCGCGACGTATAAAGGGCAAACCAAGATGGGTCGATGAGCAACCCGATCTTGCCGCATAGCCAGCTGTGGTACGCCGTGAGGGGCGGGTAATCGAGACCCCACCACTGCAGGTCGTGGAAGTACCATTGTGAAATAGGGAGTTGCGTGGTGATCTCCATCCAATGTCGTTGCGCTTCATAATCGCCAAACATGGGCGGTTTCTCGAAACCTAGCTGAAGTGTGAGTTCGGGTCTGAACAAGACGAGGAGGTCACTGATGGCGCACCTGAGTATCCCCAGAGGCCGGCTGCCCACCTGAACAGACCGGCACCCATAAGAATCAAGGGGAGAAGCTCCCATTCAGACGCGACGCCTCGGGCAGGCCAGAGGAAAGCGGCTAGGGGAAAGGAAGGTGTGCGGACAAGCGGTTCGGTTTCTGTCGTCGTGAGGCTGCTCGCGCCATTGCCGACGCGCTGTCTGGCCTTGCGCCTTGGTTTGTGCGGGGAAGGCAAAGGTGCGGCCATTGTCACCTGCTGAAGAGCTGTGGAAGTGGCAGCATTGAAGTGCACACCGTGCTTCTGGCGGTGCCTGGTTGATGTTTCGCACCGCGCATCAGCAATCTGGCGTGAGAATGTGGAGCTGTGGAGTTTTTGACCAGGGAGCTCCAAGCTCCAAAAACATGCGACAGGGGTATCCTGTTCTACGTCTACGAGCGCTGTCGGACCGTCGACAGCTGAGAGCCTATTGATGTTATTCCCCGCCAACCCCCACCCCTCGATCAGAACCATCAACAGTCAACAGAGGACACACTTTGAGAATGTTCTGATCAGACGAAGATCAAAAATTCCAAACAATGCCGTATCCCTTCGTTCTCCCAACTACCTCCTCCTTTTCCTTCTCATCCGGCTTCAGCTGCGAGTCGCACCCCTCACTCCTTCTCAACGCCAGCACCCACCGCGGCGTAGTAAGAGAGACGCTCAAGAAACATAAACGACTACCCCCAAACTCACAGGCACCCAACCTCTCATCTGTAGTATCCAGTCTCAATGGCTACCTGCCCTACCTCTTCGCCGTTGACGCCGGCCTCAGCCACCGCGCCGTCCAAGGCGACGAGATTAATGTGGTTCTAAGAACCGCCCCAACCATGGAATGGCGTCCAACCCTCTCTGAAGGCCCCGTACCAGGAAAAGAAGCTGCACGGGTACGGGTGCAGTCGCTAGAGTACGAGATCTTCTTCGCACTCTCGACCCTCGCCAACGCGCACTCCCTGCAAGCGCGTGTCTCCCTACACCCGCTGTATCTTACATCCACAGCTCCCGTTGGCACTCAGCAGCGGCAAGTGGCAGTTACTTCTGCCACGCAGAGCTTGCTCAACGCCGCGTCCATCTTCGATTACCTCGCTACCCGCGCCGAGGGGTTTGTGACAACCCCACCATGCGCTGATATATCGGCCGCCGTTGTGCGCGCGCAGGCTTCGCTTGCACTGGCGGAGGCAACCTTGTTGGCGGTGTTGAAGGATGATCCTTATCCGGCCGTGGTAGCGCAAGACCGCAACCAAAACGACACGGAGTGGATGTACAAGGCGCCCGATATGCCAAAGGTGCGCGCCCATCTGTTTGCGCGGCTGTGTCTTGCCGCGGGTGAGCATGCTGCGCAAGCGCACTCGCTGTCCGCTGGTAGGGTAACCGGCGGGAAGGTGAGCCAGGAGTTTATTCGATACCTAGAGGATCTCCGCCGGACTAGCAGGGCTAAGGCGTGCCGTTTCTTTGGTATCGATGCAGAGATCGGCGGACAGACGGGTACAGCTATCGCTTGGCTGTACGCTGGACTTCAGGAGTTGGGTGTCGAGAGAAAAGAGGCCAAGAAGAGCTCGGGGTTTGGAAAGTTGAAGAAGGAATGGGCCGAGAAGAGGGAGGACCGCAGGATCGAAAAGGGAGCGAACTGGGGCGTCGATGCAGGAAGGCTGGAAGAGACGCGGGTTATCGAGATGCTGGAGGCAAAGTGGACAAAACAAAACGACACAGTAAGTTGACTTCTTATACATTTGGATTTTGGCGCTCTAATCCAAACTTCGCACAGATGCTCACGCAAGCAATTCCCCCAACGGGTCCTCTACTTGCGCAAATGCCGTCAGGGCGGGAGATACACAGCATCAAGCCCTTCCAACCGCCGGTACTCGATGCGGCTACGCTAGAAGCGATGCGAGCGCCGCCCGAGAGGCCCGACGACTTCGGGGGCTACCCGAGCTCAGACGAAGAGACTCTCGCCGAGCCCGTCGGGGCATTTCCAGGAACATCAGGAGACTACCGAACTGGCACCCCCAATTATTACTAAGCCAAAGAACGGAAGTGCAACGGTCGATGCCACCTTTAGCGATGAGCACTGCGTATCTCTGGAGGCTGACGGCATGTCGAAAGGTGGTAAGTCAATCAAGAGGCTCTTGATCAAAAGCTTCAGAGAAAACGTCACAAGAACGCCGGTTTTATTTACTCATCCATGCCTGGCCAAACTCGCCTGGACAATGCCCGATGCCCAGCCCGCCCCGCTAGATTATACAATTCCCAATACTCTGGGGGCACCAAATCTTACTCTTCGTCATCGTCGTCGATGATCTGCCGTCTCCGGCGGCTTGTAGTCTCAGGAGCAGGAGCGTCGTCATCCATATCTGCTTCTGCGTCCTCGTCTGCATCTGGAACGGTCCTCCGCTTCTTCGACCGCGGGGCCTCATCCTCGTCATCGTCGTCCAAAATCTCCTCCTCGTCGTCGTCTTCGACTTCCTCGCTCTCCTCATCGCTGTCAACAAGGAATCCGTCCTCCATATCGTAGTTGTCTGGTCTGCGCGCACCACTAGGAAGGTCGTCATCGGAGTCGTATTCGGGGCGACGATGCTTCTTCTTGGGACCACCAGGGGCCCCGCGCTTCCGACCACCTGGTGCTGCACGACGACCCTCAATGTCGCCAATAGAGAGCGCGCCGCCCTTATATCTTGCGCCAGCACCATCCGCAGCACGCGCCGCAGCTGTCTCCCGGCGTCGCTGGAGCTTTAAGCGCTCCTTCTCGGCTAATTCTGCCTGCTTCTGCTGGAGAGTGGGGTCCTCCGTCGTAACCGCAATGATCATATCGCCGCGCTCCTTCTTCGCCTCGGCCAAGTTCGCCTTGAGTCGTTCGAGTGCGTGGTCTTGAATTTCTTTGTTAGGTCGGATCGAGTACTGCTCCGTGAAATGACCAACGATCAACAAGGAATTTGTCGTAAGATGCGCCGCCGCAGCATAGTAGTGTGCATCTTGAACTTCTTGGTAGGGTTTGCCGGGCCTCGGGGCCAGTGACTTGGTCTGAATCTCAAAGTGCTCGTCCCCAACTGCCAGCGTGACCGATCCGTCGCTCCACCTGTAGACATTTGCATTGCTTTGTAGCTGGCCGGTCTTCGGACCGCGACGCGACATGACAACGGGAACAGGGTTATCGGACTTGGAGTTGTTGAGGTCCCAGCTGCTTGGCTCCCAGCTGTCGGCTTTGTACTCGACAGGGTTGAGCTTTAGGAAATCAGGGACTTTGAGGGAACATAGCTGCAACAGTATCAGCCAAAGAACCAAATTCAAAATGCCCGGGCAATCAGAGACTTACCCCGCCCTCGTTCGACTTAGGGACACGATGGCGGTACAGAGGAACACCACCGACGAGCTTCTCCTTGTATTCTGTCGGCTCCTCGCTGTCGCGTCTTGTGTCTCGTCGGCCGGTGTCGTCTTCCCCATCAGATGCTAAGTCTCTGTCGCTCAGGCCGTTTTCAATCTCGGAAAGCGCGTCGCCGCCATCATCATCACCGAAAAGATCATCAACAACATCGTCGACAGCATCAATAGGCTCCTCTGAGTCGGACATTGCGATAACTTCTGGTGATGTGGGGAATTAGTGCGAACTGCAGAAGGATCTGGATGGGAAGCGTGAAAATTTGGTTGGAGCACCTCTGGAGGTTGGATAGCAGAAGTGAAAGAAGGTGAACTGCGTTGGATGCGAAAGTGGGTACTTTGTTCGCGAGGTTCGCGATGAGAGTAAACGCATCCAGAATTCACAAGTTAGGGAGCTCCACCTGGAATTGCTGTGGCGCAGAAAGGAGGCAATCCACGATAACGATAAGAGATGTGTGGCTGGGCCATGGCGGGGAGGAGCATGCCCCTCCAAGGCCCCAAACGCTCAGGGACTCGAAATAGCGACCTAATCGCCTAGATTCTGACACAAACAACAATGGACTACACAATCTGCCGCGTTTGTTAACACGCAGCTGCCCTGGAGACGACCCGTTCCGTTCTGCCCTTTTTCCCTGCCGTGAGGGGGCTGTACTCTTGCTAGAATCCTCCCCCCCTCACCGCTTCCTATTGTTTCAGCGACCCCTCGATCGGCCCATCCCGAACCTTACTCGAGGCGGCTGCTTCGACCATGTCCAACCTCTTCTCTGGAATGTGAGTAACCTCGCTCGTATCTATCTGTAAAGCAAACACCTGTCCCACCTTTCCGTCAAGAACACTTTCAATTCTTGTGTCGCTGTGCCCGCGATATTTTGCGACTGCGCACACGGCAAAGTTGCTGGAGAGCTGCAGTGTCTCAACATCCACAATAGGTGCTTCAGACCGGCCTTTGGGCACGTCCGGAGGTCGGATCCCCATGCACACACAACGTGGTTTTGCGAGAACCCGCAGCAGCCTGTCACTGCCCAGTGCCTTGGGTCAAGCCCGGTTGCGGCCCAAAACATGAATGTCATTTCAGCGTACTGTTCTCATTCACCATTGCAACTTTGGGTCGATGGTTATTTTGGTGCCGCCTGGCCTTCAGTCAATCGATACCGCCGCTGGGCGGAGTATGTGCAAAGGTCAGGAATAACATGGGTCCTGGTCCTTTCAGAGGACGCTGCGCTTGATTCAGTCCGAGACCACCGGTACCTAGTTGGTCAGGGGTCGCCTGTTATGTTTTCACGGGGAAGCAGCTCCATCTTGTTGATGCCGGATTAGTTCGGTCGATGGGATATATTTGCCGAGTTAACAGCTAACGCAATGGCACAGCGCTCGTTTCAGAGGTCAAGGTCAACGAAGTCCAACCTCCCCAGGCCCAAACGAACAGCAACAGCCGGGTCCACCTCAGCAACAGCAACAACAACAACAACAACAACAGCCTGGTCAGGTTGAGGGAAGCCAGTCCTCAACAAACCTCTCGGTGTCGCTGCCCCCTCTTCCCAGCTCACCATCTCTCGCAGAAACTATTGGGATGGACCAATCCAGCGGCATGATACCCTCTGCGGAGGATATCCTGGCGTCTTATCACTTGCCAGCCGTGAAGCCCATGTGGCTCAACGCAAACTACGCGAAGCATATTGTCCGGGGAAACTTTCTGACCCTCAGTGCAAAGCCAAAGACGGTGGAAATGGGGGAGTGGATCGCACACCAAGGTATGATAGCAACGCCAACACTTGGACCTCATTCCTAACCGAGTTTAGTCGTCGACCATTGGAGAATGCAGATCACTTTCATTCGTCTGGTGCATGATAAGGAAGAAGATGGCACCTCGATTTGCAACTCCCGGAAGTGCCCCAAGATGTCAGCAGGAGCGTCAGTATTTTCCCTCGTGGTGGCCTACCCGTATTTGATGGCTGACTTTGGCCCAGTAACCACTCTTTCACTTGGTTGAACTCTCGGCTGCAACCGGTCGAGATAGCAGCTTACGAGTATTTGACTCTAGTTCAGCGATATATCTCTGGCAAGATAGACGACCCTGCCATCTTCCCAACCGATGCTGGTGGTGTGTCGTACGCCGAAAACCCTGCCTTTTGCATCCCTGTGTCCGAGACCGGACCTGATTGGGTTGGCAAGCGGAGCGGGTTTCCTCAGAACTTCATGGAAATCTGCCAGACCATCTTCCGGCAGATGTTCCGAGTTTACGCGCACCTGTACTGGTCTCACTTCGAGGACATGTTCAGCTTGAACCTCGAGAAGTCGATGAACAGCTGTTTCAGCCATTTT
>JAXQJB010000141.1:0-10222 GCA_037042205.1 Schizothecium sp. R5324 | reverse complement strand
TGCCGAGGTTTATATCATTTGCTTCTGAGTTGTGTATCTCATCTTATTTATGCCCTGAGGTAGGGGGCGGCTGAGTGTGTTCATGGAGAAGGGGGAAAAGCTGGTCAAAGCCAAGCCTTTCACATGCCATACTTCGGGGTTTTTGGTTCTTGTCTAGTCTTGTCTCAATCTCTCCTGCGCACTGCGTCGACTTGCGTTTGGCGGCCGATGTCTGCGGCCCCGTCGTGTCGGTGCTGCAGTGCGGGAGTCGGGGAACGCACGACACACAAGGTTAGGTCGCAGGTCTGGCCGCACACAAACTGTCGTCTCTTCTGTTTTTTCTCCTCTCTTGTGCGTCGGCAGCTAGGTACTGTGGATGGAACCGTCACACCTCGCCGGCGGGAAGAAGAACGTGGCGAAGTGAAAAAGGAGCTTCGCCCCTATTCCATACTTTTCTTCATCTCATACCAAGCCGCCGGCCGTTACGGAGACGGGATTCGGGGACGTCCCTAGAGATGAGATGAGATGCGGCCCGCGTTGCCTTGCTCCATGCAAGGTCTGGCACTGGCGGACCCCTGTCGACCACCCCGCCCCCAGCGCTTCTCCAACTGCCCAGCACGAGTCCGGCTGGCCAATCACTCGTCCAAACGGCCCTCTGCCGGCTCTCACTGGCTGGGACCCGCAGCCGCCGGTGTTGGGCGCTGGCAGTTGCTTGCTGCGGGTGTTCCCCAGATGACTGTTTCCCACGCAGGTTTTGGTGTGTCGCTCCTCATGTCCTGGCCGAGGTTTTTTTTTGTTAGGATTTTGCGGCGTTGCTGGCAGTGCACGATAAATCTGGGCGCATCCTGGGATAATCTAGATTAACCACTGTGAGTAAGCCGGGAATCGGAGCCGAACGGGACTCGCAGTCCGAGGACCACGCAGGCGATCTTGATGTCAGCCGACCGCACCTAACCCCGGGTCGGGGCGACCACCATGGTTCCACGCCAGATGCAGCAGCATGGAAGAGGGGAGGGGGGATGTGATGTGTGAAGACCTCACGCAGAGGGAAATGAGAACGCTAGGCGCAACTCAGCGCGGATTGACACGCCCGGACCGAACCACTTGACGGCGGTGACGACAGGATGGGTGCGTTTTACTCGAATCAGAAGGTGACGCGACCCTTCTTTGCGGCTTTGTCCCGTAACCGCCTTGCCGCGACAGACGAGCTTGTGCCCAATACTGGGAGATTCTATGCCCTTCTTTGGGCGGCGATGCTTTCAAGTTGGCGGCTAATTATGCGCTGCTCACTTGCTGTGTGAGTCTGCGGTTTGCTCTCATCCGCGTCCCAGGTTTGTTGGGGGCCGTTTGCGCGGTCTCGATTTGGTACGGTAAATCCATGTGCCTCATGCCTCCGAGCGGCAGTGCATTAGGGTTGGATCTCCGTGTTCTTCTGCTAGCCGTGGCGCGAACTGACGGGTCAGAAGGGATGGGCGGAGGCGGAACGGTGGAGTGCAAAACAGAGCTCAGGGTGTGGTGGCATTCGCTGCATGTCGTTGTAGGGCCGCATCATCGCACCGACAAGGTGCCTAAACCAGTGCAAGCGGCTATCTCCCAATGAAAAAGGATGCCTGACAGACCCTGTATCCATATCGATCCTTTGCAATAGGAGGCAATTCTCTGCTTCACCATCGCATTCCTTTGTCCTTTCGCAAGGAGTGATCAACATTTTGTTTCTCTCTCGGTCGGTTGCGTCCCCTGTCAAGACGAAGCTCGTGCCACCAACTTGAAAGAGAGGGGCAGGAAAACCCGCCCCAGGCGTCATAGCGGGTTCCCGAGCGCCTGCCGCCTTCCGTTGGGACAGACACATCACACCGGCTCGCAGACAACGAAGCTTCTCCGACTTCCACTGCAAAGCCAGAAACAACACAGGCGACGATCTGCCGCGACCATAGACCCTTGCTACATATAGACATCGGCCCAGCAACCCGGGAGCTCCCGCTCACGAGTCAGATTACCCATTACTCAACTCCAATCGAACCCCGCTTGAAGAACCGCGCGGGCCCATCGTTCCACACTGCTTCCGTCGCCCAAACCCCCAAGCCAGAACACCTCCGACACGACTACCGTCCGCGCGCCTGAAGGAGCCTCCGCGCGGGCCAGAGCCGGGACGACCGAGTCCTCCGCGTTCTGCCGCGCACCTACCGCCGCCGCCCAAAATGGCGCAGGCGCCTATGATCTCGGTGCCTCTCAAGGCCACAAACGAGATCGACTGGATTGCCCCGCTCAAGTCGTACATTCAGAATACCTACGGCGATGACCCAGAGCGCTATGCCGAGGAGTGCGCGACCCTCAACCGCTTGCGCCAGGACATGCGAGGCGCGGGCAAGGACAGTACAGCTGGCCGGGATCTCCTCTACCGGTACTACGGCCAGCTTGAGTTGCTAGACTTGCGATTCCCTGTCGATGAGCATCACATCAAGATTTCGTTCACATGGTAAGATTTGGCAGCGACATGGCGGTGTCCCTGAGTTTTCTAATACCTTGACATAGGTTCGACGCGTTCACACACAAGGCTACATCACAGCACTCGCTTGCCTTCGAAAAAGCCTCCATAATCTTTAATATCTCGGCTGTCCTCTCTTGCCACGCCGCGCATCAGACCCGAAGTGAGGAGAGCGGGCTAAAGACGGCGTATCACTCCTTCCAGGCTTCGGCAGGCATGTACACCTATATCAACGAGAACTTTCTCCACGCGCCCTCCTCCGACCTGAGCCGAGAGACGGTCAAGACCCTCATTGCTATCATGCTGGCTCAGGCACAAGAAGTCTTTTTGGAGAAACAGATCACGGATCAGAAGAAGGTTGGCCTGTTGGCCAAGCTGTCAAGCCAAGCAGCAACGCTTTACGCGCAGGCCGTTGAGGGTGTTCAGGAGAATGTAAACAAGGCCATCTTTGAAAAAGTTTGGCTTTTGATGGTACAGGTGCGTTCTACGATATGATCTGACCTAGAAGTGGTAGTTTACTGACCAGGGGTAGGCCAAATATAACTTGATGAACTCGATGGCGCAGTATTACCAGGCACTTGCCGACGACGACGCAAATTCCCACGGGATGGCGATTGCAAGACTTCAAGTTGCTGAGGCAGCAGCTCGGGAAGCTAACAGGATAGCAAATAACTTCCCCAGCTCGATACCGCCCAGCTCGAATTTGACAGCAGATTGCGCACCGGTCCTCGCGGAAATCACGAAACGACACTACACCGCTGTGCAGGAGAAGCTTGTGGAGCTGATGAAAGACAACGACTACATCTACCACCAACCTGTGCCGGCTGAAGCGGGCGTTGCTCCCGTAGCAAAGCTTCCGGCAGCAAAGCCTATTCCAGTCAGTGAGCTATACGCTGGTCAGGATATCCAGCGGATAACGGGACCCGATCTGTTCGCAAAGATTATCCCTTTGGCTGTAACAGAGTCGGCGAGCTTGTATGACGAAGAGAAAGCGAAGTTGGTCCGAGCAGAGACAGAGAGGGTCGACACTGCGAACAGCGAGATGGCTGCGAGTCTGGACTATCTGAGGCTACCAGGGGCTCTGCACGTCCTCAAAGGGGGCTTTGATCAACAGGTCACCCCAGATGACGACTTTAGGACATGGTGTGGTGATGTCGCCGATCACGAGAACCCAGCCAAGATCTTTGAGCAGCTCAGCGCTGACAAGCAAAGGATTGTTTCGATTTTGGACAAGAGCCACAAACAGCTTGACATGGAGGAGAGCGTGTGTGAGAAGATGAGGTCCAAATGGGAATCAGACTGGACACAACAACCGAGCGCACGGCTTACGGTAACTCTGAGAAGTGACATTCGAAACTACCGGGAAGCTCTCGAGGAGGCGGCTAGAAGCGATACCCAACTTGGAATGAAGTTGCGAGCGAACGAGACCGAGTTTGACGAGATGCGAGCTGCTGTGCTGGATGGCGACATTGACGGCTTGTTCCAGAGGGCTGTAAGCAGGGGGCGAAAAGCAAGCAACCAGAACAGCCCGGCAACGGAACAAAACCTGCTTGACGCCGACTTTGATGACGGAGGACCGAGTGTGATGGAGCAGATTGCTAAGGTCGAGGACACCCTCAAGAGGTTAACCCTCATCAAGAGGGAGCGTGTCCAGGTGCTTAAGGACCTCAAGGAGAAGGTGAGGGAAACGCACACCGCGGAACGGTACTTGATGCTGACTATTGTAGGCACATGAGGATGACATCTCGCAAATCCTGATTTTGAACAAGAAGTCCATCGCCAACTTCGAGCAGCAGCTATTCCAGGCTGAGCTTGAGAAATATCGACCACATCAGAACCGCTTGGTTCAAGCTAGCCACAAGCAGGCGGCCTTGATGCGGGAACTGACGGTGACGTTCAACAGCCTCCTGCAGGACAAGCGGGTGCGCGCAGAGCAGAGCAAGTACGAGTCCATCCAACGGCAGAGAGCGTCCGTGATCAACAAGTACAAGCGTGCGTATCAGGAGTTCTTGGATCTGCAAGCTGGTCTCCAGAGTGCCAAGAACTGGTACGAGGAGATGAAGGAAACAGTAGAAAGTTTGGAAAAGAACGTCGAAACCTTTGTCAACAACCGTCGAGCAGAGGGCGCACAGCTCCTCCAGCAGATTGAGAGGGAGCGAGAGGCGAACAAAGATTCGCTTGCTGCCATGCAAAACGAGAGAATGCGGTTGATGATGGAGCGGATGTCAATGGAACCACAGACAAACAAGCCTCCGTCGGCGAGGGGTACTCCAACGCCATTGGCTTTCAGTCCCCCAGCATCATTGTATCCTAAGACGAACTTCAACGGCCAGTATCAGGTACCCAGCTCACCTCCACCAACGCAGACGACGACTCCGGGGTTATACCAGCAGGGACAGGGAGGTTACAACAACATGGCGTATAACCCAAGCTCTCACGGCAGAATCCCAGGCCCAGCATCCCCGCCTCCCACCCAGATGAACTTTAACATCGGCCCACGCGGCCCTGCCTCCCCGCCTCCAAACCAGAGTTCGTTCCCGCAACGGTACAGCACGTACGGGAATCCCAACGCCGTGCAGCAACCCACACAACAACAGCCGCAGACTCACCAGCAACAACCGTTCGTGCCCGCCGGGTTTGTACCGCCTCCGCCTCCACCAGGGCCTCCTCCGCTAGGGCCGCAACAGACTGTGCATTATGGGTCAGCGGATTATTACACATCCAACCCCAATGTTGTGCCGGGCAGGCCACCATCGGCACAACAGGCAGCGCACTCGCAGGCCGATCCATGGGCCGGGTTGAGTGCATGGAAATGAAGAATAAGACGATGGCAGGTATTTCCTGGGTGCAAGGAGGGTAAGCCCATAGGATATGATCGGTACGGTGTGATGAGCGGGAAGCCAGACCGCTTGCTAGGAGACAAGCTGGTGAAATGATTGAAGGCGCACTGAGATTGAGTTGATGCATTAGAGAAGACTCGAGCAGAATACCATCTACCGTCAGCCGTTTGCTCAACTTTGGTGTTGTTTTGAATGAGATGGTTTTGTTTATGATGCTGGGATAGGAGTTAGGGGTTTGATCGGATACCTTGATCCCCCGTGCTCGAGCTGCAGGAAGTCGCCACCAGCATTTAGATCATACAGATATACCGGCGGACCTGTATGCACGTTATTCAGACTCCGTAAGCTGAAGCATATCGTGCTCTGGACGTCCGGGCGGGCTTCACCGACAGGCTCCCTTCTGGACTGTCAAAAAGGGGCAAAATTTGGGACCTCAAGCTTACGAATAATCAGGTAAACAAATTATAAGCAAAGCACGCGCTACTAGCCCGTACATATTAGGGTATGCCTACTCCGTACCCGTAAAGGCCTGCCGCGACGGAAGTACGTAGTGGGGGCCGGGTTCAAACAACTGCGGAGAACGCAGGGTTGCGGGGAAGGGCCCCGGGGAGACCAAGCAGGGTGTAGTGGGGCTCCAGGGATGGTCCGTCTTTCTTCGTGCTTGACTCGGGCGAATCCGGCATTCACTTGCTGCCTTTGGGTTTACATTTGCAGGTGTTCCAATGTACCTAGAGCTGGTCAAGGGAAAGAGAAAGCGAGGGATGGATGGATGAATTGCAGCCAGCCGCGGATGATATAGCCTGATGCTCCGGCGCGTTAGGGGCGTCGGGGTATTTCAGGTTCGGGGGTTTTTATAGTTGGGTCCAGCCGGGTCGGGGTCAGGGGGGTTTTGGGTTGGCGACCCCTCTCCCGTGTGTGTTATCGCCGAGGGGTAAAAGGAGAAGCTCCCCCGAGCTTCGGGGGCAGAAGTGGTATTTAAGTCTTGTTTTTTTTTTTTTTGGCTGCTGCTGCTGCTGCTGCTGCCGACTGCCCTGAGGATCGAACTGAGAGAATCTCAATTGTTTACTTTGGGATTTGCTGTCAAGTTTTGAAAGGGCGTGATCAGAAGAAACAAACTGACAAGATGGGTTTCCAACGTGGGTTTGGCTCTGCTCCGCGACTTGGGGGAAGTGTTGGGCACGGATACTGATAGATCGCAGGCCTCGTCCGCTTCGTCCCCAAAGACGATGAATCCAAGATCCTCCTCGGTGAACCCGTCGACCCCACCCTCGACATCGGCCTCGCCGTCCGCGATGGCAAAGACGTCTCCGTCAACGTCCACTCGGGCACCTCGGTCCTCTCCCCTGGCGCCCCGACCGGCACCACCGCCGTCATCTCTCGCATCCTCTCCCCCCTCGCTCGCTCCGAAGTCGGCACCATCCGCTGCATCGGCCTCAACTACAAGAAGCACGCCGAGGAGGCGAAGATGTCCATCCCCGACATCCCCACCCTCTTCCTAAAGCCGGATACCTGCCTGGCAGACCCCTGGCCGGCACCGACCATCATCCCGAAGCACACCCTCGCCTCGGACAGCGCGGATTACGAGTCCGAGTTGGCGATTGTGATTGGGAAGGAGGCGAAGAATGTGAGCGAGGCGGACGCGCTGGATTATGTGCTGGGGTATACGGCGTGCAACGACATTTCGAGCCGGGCGTCGCAGTTTGCGCAGACGCAGTGGTGCTACTCCAAGGGGTTTGATGGGGCGTGCCCGATTGGGCCGGTCTTGGTGGCGAAGGAGGCGGTGGAGGATGTGGGGAAGTTGCATTTGAGGGGGTTGAAGAATGGAAAGGTGTTGCAGGATAGTCCTTTGACGTGAGTTTACTTTTTCTTGTCTTTGCTGTTTTTTGTGGGTATTGTGATGCTGACGGTATTAGGGACCTCATCTTCTCGGTCGCGCAAATTGTGAGCTTCGTATCGCAGGGCACGACGCTGCAGCCGGGCACGCTCATCATCACCGGTACCCCGGCCGGTGTTGGGTTTGCGAAGAAGCCGCAGGAGCTGCTGCATGAGGGTGATGAGTTCATTGTTGAGATTCTGCCCCATATCGGCAGCTTGGTGAACGTCATGAAGAACGAGGAGTGAAGTCAGCTCTGGTAGCGTACTCTCAATACATCTTGGACTGTTCTGTTCGACTGTGCCTTGATCGTCTATCCCATATTGAGCTCCCTGACTGCTCGAGAAACACATTTCTAGATGATTACTAGGCATCTAATCGAAAGTGTTTAGGCGACATTTCCTGTTAGGCCTTCTAGGATGCATCTTCTATCCCTCTCTACACCATCCATCCCATACCCAAAGTAGGTGTGCTCAACCAAGGAGGCCAGGAAGGTTCTCCTTGATGTACTCGACCACAGCATCTGGCCCCTTCTCCGCCTGGAGGCCTTGCGGCAGTGAGAAGGTCTTCAGATCAGGAACGATACTCTTTACGATGGATATGATCTTCTGAGCCTCCTCGGGAGTCCACATGGAGGCAGTGAACTACCCAATGTTAGCCCGGCAGTTGTCCAAGTTACGAGGTACCTACCAAAACATCCGGCTTGTGCTCCTCCACAACACTCTGGACGTCATCAATGGCTGGGTTTCGGTTAGTCTCCGGGAACGAGAAGGGCTGGTTCCGACTTGCATGCTGAGTTCCCTGCATGGATGATGGTGTACTGCTCCTTGACGTCCTCGACCACCCGACCAATCAGTCTCTTGGCTCGGTCCGGTGCCGTGTTGACTGTGACCAGTTTGAACGGTCCGACGGGCGCCATTATGTTGGTTTGTTTGGTTGGGTGGGGGTGTGAATACGGTGCGCTAGGGGCGGGAATGTAAGGAGCACGACGCCTTCAATATCTATCTCGGGGGAGCAAAAGAGAGAGGGAGAGAGAGCACAAAGGCACAGCCAAAACTAGGAGCCTTCTCCGGGGTCAGTTACAAACCTGTGAATCAGTCCCCGCCAATACTTGCATGACACTCGCGAACTCGGAGCCCCATGACAACACCCACAATCCACTTTCTCCGATGTGTACGGCCCATCGGAAATGTCTTGGCGTCGGGGTCGAGATCCGGGGAGAGGAGACATGCAGCGTCCAGGCGAATGGTTTTCCCGCTAGGCATCCGGAGATCGACCGCTTGAGGCGTAGGCCCGGTGGAGCAGTTCATGCTGGTCCGAAATGTCGACCGACCGAAACATCCGAAGGCGGTCGGTTGAAGACCCTGGCATGCCTTGGAGGTGGTCGGCGGCAGAAGAAGAAGCCGAGCTATTTCGTCATCCCGTCCAAAGCAGCAGGCACGGGGCATGGTTCTTACCGGGGTGGGAGAAAGGGTTAGGACCGGGCTTGGTAAGGGTTTAACCCCGGATTTCTCAACGGTTAGCACTGGCATTGTGTTTTGTGCTGTTTGGGGTTACGCAGGGTATCGAACTTGGCTTCAAACATTTCCTTGACGTTTTTCTGACCATTTATCAAGACAATCGCCATCACCTTCCCCTTGAAGTCTTGGTATCATGGCAACAAGGGTTAGGGTACTCGGCACTCCCCCTGTCATCCACGGCCTCTCCCGTCCCATACCATCGTTCCTTCCTTTAACCTTGACCCGACGCCACTTCTTCAGATTCCCGCAGAGAATTATCTTCCAAGTCAACATTTCGTCCTACTACTGGGCAGTGCTTCATCCTCCAAAGTATTAGCGGATGAGAGCAAGATAGCCCCCATCTATCACAAATTCTGCGTTGCGCCTGCCTGCATCCTGCGCTCTGCATCAAACGCCGTAATTGCTTTTTCTCCCTCGAGCCTCGGACAGCTGGCCGTCTCCCGTCACGCTGCCCGCAGGTGTCACATGGATAGACACAGAGCCCACGGCAGCCAACAGGCAGGTCAATGTCAGACGTCAGCGCCATCGCCGCCTTACTGCACTTCGCGTCCGTCCCGCTGGGTCTCCGGAAGACGCCTCAATCCTCTGGCCGTCTCCCATTCATCAGTCAGCACGCAGGCACACAGCCCTGAGGATTCAATCCTTCCATCTGGAGCTATCAGAACGTCCGACACGGCTGCTGCAGCCGACGAAGGTGCAGGTGTTTGTATGACTGGCCAGTGCCAGTTTGGGTCGACGACATTGCACCACCCGCTCTGCCTCGTCTTCGCGTCTCGGCGATATCGGATCGCGCAATACGAGGGATCACCTAGAGTATTACGCTTTACCAGCTTCAGAAAACTTGATCGACACGGGTTTAATTCTTGTTTATTCCACGCCCTCGTTCGACTCTCATGCAGAGCTCCCGTCCTGCCAGACGTCGTGATGGCTTCGGCAGCGAGCGTCCGCACTGCATCATCAAAGCAACGCAACCGACTCTGCAGGTGCCCCCGAACGCCACGGCATTGGTGGCCGCGTCTGCTTAAGTGAGAATTACATAGTCGACAGATTCTGTCGTCAACGTTAGTCGCAGCCCGAAGCGTGAGAGCCACAGCTTGGCGTTGAGTCCAGATCTCAACAGACTACAGGAATCGTTTCAGCGTCTTCTTGACGGCCCCCCACGCAACATCCGTTTTCGGGTCACGGAGCATCGCATCCCCAACAAGACAGAGTATACCTCAACTGTCGACATGCCTCTCCCGTCGTCACATCAGCCCGCACGGCCCTGATACAGCCTGACGGTAGACTCACTGCCTTGCTTTTACCGCTCGTGGGGGCGATGTGCAGAGTTTACAGGGCCGAGAAAGCGATGGCCTCGGCTCTAGAGGCCCGCCCCGCCCCCGCGTGCTTAGTTCGACCTGAAATCTCACTACAGATCAACAGCGTCCAGCGGAGGCAGGCGGTTCGTCACTGGCTCACGACGGCCAAGCGCGGTAGGGTCGTCTGACAACGCCGGGGACTGTTCCCGTTGACGCGTACGGGGGCT
>JAXQJB010000138.1:0-10289 GCA_037042205.1 Schizothecium sp. R5324 | reverse complement strand
GACTGAAGCGCAGGTTCCGCTCTTTGATAGATTGCTGTCTGGCTAACGAAAGAGATGGGTTCGAGCTGGTCAAGTCGTGTGCTCAAGGCGGAATAGGGAAGTTGAGTTGTCGCGTCTGGTCGCAAGTTGAACAATCCTGGCGGCCCGTGCATCGAGCGCCATGCCCTCCGTGACAGCTGAAAGGAGGGCGCTTGGACCAAGAGCTTATTTGCGCCACACCAGGAGTTGTAAAACCTCAATTGATAAGATAAAGGAGGGGTCACAGCTACCCCACCATCTCTGTGGCAGGGAGCAAGGATGGGTGCCGATGGCGGCGAGTCGGCAACAGGCTGTTAGTGAGGCGACTGTTAGCTATCAATTTTCATCCCCAGGGAGCGAAGAGTCACAGCCGTTTCAAAGACCGAACTTTGGCCCTGGGACCTCTACTACGTTACCATTACGAAGAAATTGCGTTCCCAACACGGCGAACACCAACTGCAAACCATGGAGACGACTCTCCCCCTCCCGTTCCTCGTTAGCGTGGCCGTTCCACCGGGCTTGAGCGATGCAAAGGAGGGCCTCAACCGCGAGGAGGTGTCGTGCCTTGGCTGCGTCTTCTTCAAAGTTGCACCGCCTTTGGTCGAGAAGATACTGCGCTTTCTTGGACGCCACAACACCGAATTCCAGCCCTACTTCGACGTGACGCAACTAGAATCCCATGATGACGTTGTTTCCCTCCTCGATGCCGGAGCCCGCAAGGTGTTTGTAACGCCCGAGAAACTGCCACAGTACGCCGAGTTCGGATCGCGAGTTGCCGTGGTCGTGTCTGGGAGCAACGCATCGCTCCTGGCCTCGCCCAGCGAGCACGGTTTGCTTGTTAGCGACTTCGATGTTTCTGCAGCTGATGCTGCGCAGTTCATCGAAGAAAGCAAATCGAAGAAGATCGGTTCCTTTTTCTTGAAGCCCACGCCTGGTACCGACTTGGAAAAGTTCATTGGCGTTGCTGCACAATGCAAGGCAGTTCCAATTCTGCCATCGACGGGGTTGACAGCCAGGGGCGAGAGTGGAAAGCTTCCTGTGTCCAGAATCCTAGCCTCCACATGGAACTCGGACCGACCAGACGGTCTCATTCCTACCGTCGTGTGTGATGAAAATGGGGTTGCGCTTGGGCTGGTTTACAGCAGCGAGGAGAGCGTGGGCGCGGCCCTCAAGACACAGACAGGTGTTTACCAGAGCAGGAAACGCGGCCTCTGGTACAAGGGTGCCAGTTCAGGAGACACACAGGAGCTCATTCGGATATCTCTGGATTGCGACAATGACGCACTCAAGTATGTTGTCAAGCAAAAAGGGCGGTTCTGCCACTTGGAGCAGGCAGGTTGCTTCGGCGAGTTGAAGGGGATCCAGAAACTTGAGCAAGTGCTGCGATCAAGGAAAGCGTCCGCCCCGGAAGGGTCTTATACCGCTCGTCTCTTCTCCGACGAGAAGCTCTTGAGAGCCAAGATCATGGAAGAGGCCGAGGAGCTCTGTGACGCCAAGACGCCGCAGGAGATCGCGTTTGAGGCTGCTGATCTCATCTACTTTGCCCTCACCAAAACAGTGGGAGCTGGAGTGGCTCTGGCAGATATTGAAAAGAGCTTGGATGCCAAGAGCTGGAAGGTCAAGCGTCGGACAGGCGATGCCAAAGGTAAATGGGCCGAGAAGGAGGGAATCAAGGTCGCCACAAAGGAGGCTGCGCCCACACCTACACCTGTTGAGGCGGCCAAGGAGGAACAAGCTCCTGAGAGGATTACCATGAAGATCCTTGACCTCGCAAAAACGCCTGAAGAGGACTTGAACAAGGCTCTCAAGCGGCCTTCCCAAAAGTCGGCTGACGCAATCATGAAGATCATCACACCCATAATCGACGACGTCAGGAATGAAGGCGACAAGGCCGTCCTCAAATACACCCACAAGTTCGACCGGGCAACGTCCTTGACCTCCCCTGTCCTGAATGCGCCGTTTCACCAGTCCTTGATGCAGCTCCCCGCGGAGACCATCAAGGCCATCGACATCTCCTTTGAGAACATTCGAAAGTTTCACGCAGCCCAGAAGGAGGACAAGCCGCTTCAGGTCGAAACCATGCCCGGTGTCGTCTGCAACCGTTTCTCGCGGCCGATCGAGGCTGTCGGTCTCTATGTGCCTGGTGGCACCGCCGTCCTCCCCAGCACGGCTCTCATGCTGGGCGTACCTGCTATGGTGGCTGGTTGCAAGAAGATTGTGATTGCATCACCTCCTCGGGCTGACGGAAGCGTCACGCCTGAGATCGTGTATGTGGCTCACAAGGTGGGCGCGGAATCTATCGTCCTTGCTGGCGGCGCTCAGGCGGTGGCGGCCATGGCGTACGGCACGGAGAGTGTGAGCAAGGTTGACAAGATCCTGGGACCTGGCAACCAGTTCGTCACTGCAGCCAAGATGTACGTGAGCAACGACACAAACGCTGGCGTCGGTATTGATATGCCCGCTGGTCCCTCAGAGGTGCTCGTCGTTGCCGACAAGGATGCCAATCCGGCATTCGTGGCATCGGATCTCCTGTCCCAGGCTGAGCACGGCGTCGACAGCCAGGTGATTCTAATTGGTATCGACCTGAGCGATGCCGAACTCAAGGCCATCGAAGACGAGGTCCACCGCCAAGCGATGGCCCTTCCCCGTGTTGACATCGTGCGTGGCTCCATCGCCCACTCGGCGACGGTGCTTGTCAAGACGGTGGATGAGGCTATGCACATCAGCAACCAGTACGCGCCGGAGCATCTGATTCTCCAGATCAAGGATGCCGAGAAGGCCGTAGAGCAGGTAATGAATGCGGGCAGTGTGTTCATTGGCGAGTGGACACCGGAGAGTGTTGGTGATTACTCTGCGGGAGTGAATCACTCGTTGCGTAAGTTGAACCTTTCTCAAAAAATCTAAAGTCGCTGCTAACAGTGGACGTTATAGCTACTTACGGCTACGCCAGACAGTACTCGGGTGTCAACCTGGGGTCGTTTGTCAAGCACATCACGAGCTCCAACCTAACTGCTCAAGGTCTGAAGAATGTCGGCGAGGCGGTCATGCAGCTCGCAAAGGTGGAGGAACTGGAGGCACACAGGAGAGCAGTAAGCATCCGTCTCGAGCACTTGGCACAGCGGTGATTTGCAGTCCGATAAGGCTGTTCGGTTGTTTTTGCATGAAGGACGTGGATATAAAAATTCTGGTATATTTTGTGTGTGTTTTAGACCTCAATATAAGATCCTGTGCTTGTGTTTCCTTCCAGTTCCGCAGATGCAGTTGGTGAAAACCCAGGGGATCAGTTTGCTGTCGCGCAGAGCGACCTGGTAACCCGTTTTACATAGAGGGATCGGAGCACTGCGTACCTGCATTATAGCGTCTCTGGCGTCGGGCTGTATACCGTAGTATCAGACAGGCTTGTCGTCATTTGAGTTTGAGTTCTGAGACCAGATCAGTTGGCTCTACTGGGCACCAGTTGTCCCAGGCGTTGGGAGGCCTGGAGGACCCCTGTCGCGCCGCACGTGTGTGCGTGACCCTGCCAAGAACCGTTGCCCACGGGGCATCCCCGCAGAAATCTTTCGAGGCTCGTAATTTCCATTGCGCTCAGATCGAGGTCCCTTCCTCAGTTCGCAACATCTTCAAGTCTTTTTCGAATTGGAGTTCGGCGCATTCGAAATGTGCCATTTACAGCATGAAGCCTTTTCCCGCTGCCCACTCTGATTGTTGGAACCTCGGCCCAACGCCCAGACGGCTCGGCACTGCCCATTCCAAGGTCGGATGCTGGGGCAATCTGGGAAATCTGCGCGAGGATAAGGCTGCCAAGCGGCGCGTCTCCCCCCGTCGTGCATGAGATGGGCCATCGAGATTTCGACAAACTCCATGTCTTCCCATTGCTCACAATGTTTCTTTCTCGGCCGCTGAGACACCGACTAGCTTGACACCCGACACGAGCCGGGCCAACCACGGCGTGACACCCAAGAGCAAGGAATCCGGATTTCGTGCCGAATGCCAGGTGCACGCGTATTTTACGGGTACGAACGTGTTCGGATGCTTCGGGGAAAAAAAAAGTCAGGACCGCGAGGCGCGATGGACGCTAAGACCCGTCCAAGACATGCACCAATCTCAATTCTCCTTTTATTCTTTCAGCTGAGATTGGCGGCTATACCATGCCATGCCATCCGTCAACCTCAATTTGCGGCGTACATAGGTGAAGCTCCCCCCGTGGGGTCAGTTCTTGTTTCACACTTTCACTACTTACCCCCCTGCCCCCGAATTCCAGTCAGTCTTTACCCATAAGGGCGGGGTTCGCAAGAAACGTTGCTGATTTCCCTTCCCGCCTTGCCTCACCTTTTTTTTGCCCCTTCAGCCCTGTAGCGGATCCAGCGGTTGCTGCCGGACCGCCCGGCACTCACTAGCCGACTACTTTTCACTTCTCCTTCTCCTAATCCCACCGCGTCCTTCGCTTCCTTTTCCTGTTTTTTTTGTGGTGGGACGCGCCGTGCGTCAAGAGCAACGAGTATGCATATCCACTTCGCTATATCTGCCGCAGCGCTGCTGCACGTGGTCTCGGCCGAGCCCATCCCCCTGGTGTCTATCCGGGCGCTGCCGAACGCCCCGTCGGGTGGATACGCGCCGGCCGCCGTTCCGTGCCCGGCCTCGAAACCGACTGTCCGCGCTGCCGCAGGCCTGTCGCAAAACGAGACGGCATGGCTGCAACTGCGGCGCAAGGCGACTGTTGACCCTATGATCGACTTTATGAAGCGCGCCGCTATTCCCAACTTTGACGCAGTGGCCTATATTCGGTCTGTCGCCAGCAACTTCTCCGCGCTACCGAACATAGCCCTCGCAGCCTCTGGTGGTGGTTACCGCGCCTTGATGAACGGCGGTGGTTTTGTTGCTGCCGCTGATAGCCGAACCCCTGGATCTACCGGGAAAGGAGGTATTGGTGGTCTGCTGCAGTCATCAACATATTTGTATGCGCTTTCCCTCAAAGTGGTCCGTACCTTGATCTTGAATTCGGGAGTTGCTGACACTTCATCTCAGGGCTGGGCTGTCAGGAGGTGGTTGGATGGTGGGTTCCGTGATGCTCAATAACTTTTCAAGTATCGTCCAGCTGCGCGATGGCTTTGAGGGATCGAGTGTCTATCAATTTTCGTCCTCCATTTTTAGGGGGCCGAAACAACGCGGCCTCTCCATTCTCAATACTGCGTCGTACTGGGACGATATCATCGACCAGGTGAACGAGAAACGCAAGGCTGGATATAACGCCAGCCTTACTGACTTGTAAGTGACCCTCATCCCGTGGGCTTGTTATCGTTGCTAAAACGGCGAAGCTGGGGCCGTGCATTGAGTTATCAGCTCATCAACGCCCCCAACGGAGGCCCCTCGTACACCTTCTCTTCCATTGGCTTGACCGATGAGTTTGCTCAAGGCAATACCCCGTTCCCCATCCTCGTAGCAGACGGTCGTCTCCGCGAAGACAAGGTCGTTACCCTCAACGCCACCGTCTACGAGTTTAACCCCTTTGAGATGGGCTCCTTTGATCCTACTGTCCGCGGTTGTATGTGCGATTCCTGTTGTTTTTTGCCCCTTCAGTCTTTTTGCCCTGATGTCTCAGGAGGAAGAGGAGGTAACTCCTCCTCAGACCTCCTGAGCATACAATCCTTGTGCTAAAATGGAAGTTAGAAGCTGACATCGACCACCAGTCGTCCCGACCGAGTACATCGGCTCCAACTTCTCCAACGGCGCCATTTCTCGAGACGGCCAATGCGTGCGCGGGTTCGACTCCGCCTCTTTCGTGATGGGCACTTCATCCTCCCTTTTCAACATCTTCATCCTCCAGAACATCTCAGCTATCGACGCCGTCCCCGGTTTCATTGCTGACACCATAGTTTCATTCCTGACGGACCTGGATGACGACCACAACGACGTAGCCCAGTGGACTCCCAACCCCTTCTACCAGTGGAACCCTTCCACCAACCCGACCGCGTCCACCACCGAGCTCTCCCTCGTGGACGGCGGACTTGACCTCCAAAACATTCCCCTTACCCCTCTTCTGTCGCCGCACCGCGCCGTCGATGTAATATTCGCTATCGACTCGTCCGCCGACACCCCTCAAAATTGGCCCAACGCCACCGCTCTGCGCGCGACCTACGAACGTTCCCTCCTCCCGTGGGTATCCCCTTTCCGCCGTCTGGCTCCTGATGTGGTTATTGATGGCTTTGTTGGATGTCTTGAGCATTGCGTGAGCGCGCCTGAGACGTTGCGTTGCCTCGAAAACAGCTTTAAGAGAAATAACTGACGGACATTTACCACAGAATTGCCAACGGTACACTCTTTCCTCCGGTGCCTGATGCTAATACGTTCATCAACCTCGGCATGAACTCCCGTCCCGCATTTTTCGGGTGTTCTCCCTCCAACTTCACCCTCCTCCCCGGTCAAATCCTTCCTCCACTCATCGTCTACGTACCCAACGCCCCCTACACCGCCATGTCCAATGTCAGCACCTTCACGTCCACTTACTCGGACGACCAGCGCAATGATATCATTCGCAATGGGTATGATGTTGCGACCCAAGGAAATGGCACGTTTGACGCCGAGTGGCCCGCTTGTGTTGCATGCGCGATACTGAGCAGGAGCATGTACCGCGCAGGACAACCGGCTCCGGCGGCATGCGAAGCGTGCTTTAGTAGGTATTGTTGGAACGGAACGATCGATAGTGAGGATAAGGGACCGTATCTTCCTACATTCAAGATTGGGAATGGGACTACGGTTGCTTCGAGTGCGGGGAGGAGGGCTGTCGCGTCTGGATGGAGTTTCGCGTCAGTGGTGGGCGCGGTGGCGGTGGCAGCGCTGGTTGGTTAAGGGTGGCGGTAGTGGCGGTGAAGGATTGTATTGAAAGTATGTTCTGTAGGTTTGTGGATTTGGTCATCGTTGTGCTGTGCAGGATACCAACTTGACTTGTGGGTTCAGGAGTTCAGATAGCGGCATTGGTGGTTGGGAGACTTGGACAAGATAACGTGGTTTCCATCGAGTAAAGTGAAAAGGGATTAAACTCTCAAATCAAAGAGATGAGGAAAAAGTCCTGCTAGAGAGGCAGGCACGAAAATTTTTAATTGGAGAGATCCAACGATTAGACGGCAGCAGGAAGCAGCGGAACAATGGTATATATTGGGACCATGAAACTCAGTCATGTTTGTTTTGATTGGCGGAGCCCCTTTTTCTCCAACCCGCAAGGCCAATGTCTTGCTTGCAGTGCCAACGTGCAACAACCCCAAAATCGGGCGTCGTCGGAATCCGACATTTATTGCGCAACAAAATGAGAAAGATGAGGCGAGAAAGAATTTGGTCGCTGATCGTCAAACATAAAGCCGCTGATTTGGAGGGTACCCTCCAGTGCCTCGGAAAGGGTATATCGGGAAACGTTCAAGGCATTCTGTATCCACCGATCTACCGTCCTGAATGCACACACGGAAAAAATTCTCCATGTCTCGCATGCATAACTGGAAGATCGCCACAAACGGTGCCAGTGCTAGATGTAGAAGTCTAGCAGCGTACTGACGGAAGAAAAGCGATGACCCCTGTCACCGAAACGTATTGCGAGGTGAGGGACTCTCAACCCTGACATCCCTGATACCCTCTGGCATCCATCGGAAACATTCTGTCCACTTCTCCGTGCTAGCAGCATCGTCAGAGAGTCTAAAGGTAATGGTCAACTGGACCCCGCCCGTAGGCGACTCGGGCGTAGCATAGAGTGGGCTTTTCTGTATCGGAACCAGAAGAATGGACGGCAATTTGACATTTCCCGAAACCTGCAAGTGCAGCGGGGAGGGAAAGCTCGTCACCATTTGCTTCTCCGGATTCTGGTCTTGTATCATTTTGGGATACTGAGAGAATAGCTTTGCGTGGAGCTCGGCAGCCGACAGTGGGTTCCGAGACTTTTGACTGGCCCTCATCCGGAGCTGGTCTGCAAGTTCGCGAGTGAATGCTCCACGGCTGAGCAGCTTGACGTGGTCCTCGCTAGCCGACGCGGCAATCAGCTCCAGCACACCTAGAAGAGGGGCCATTTTTGGTGAAGGGTAGTATGCCGCGTCCATAATGATCAGAGTGTCGGAGGAGGCCATCTCTAGAGACCGCTGTATGTAACTCCACTTGATCGCAGAATCGGTATCGGCTTGCTGAGAGCTGTAACAGGCGAGACAAAATGTGAGTAGGTGAAAAGGAGAGAGGGAGTGTTTCATCACGAACCTAGCAAGAACCATCTCACGGTCAGCATCCAGATAGCTGTGCCCACTATAGTAGACAATTTTAAGAACGTCGCGTTGATCCTGGTTTTCGAGGAACGCTTGCAGCTCCCGATTTAACCATCTCCACGACGAGCCTTTGGACCCGTCGGATGATTCCGGGATCGCCTTGATTTGAAACGTATAGTTGTAGTACTGTTGGAGAACGCCCCCAAGCTCATCCATAGCACTCCTGGCACGAGGATCTCTGTCTTCTTGCCAGTGCACGAAAAGTGCAGATGCAGCAGAATAACGACAGCGGTAGTGACTCGTAAGGATCCGTGAGGCGGTAGCCTGCAAGTCGTTTAGCTTTTGGCCATCAACGCCGGGCAGAGCGGCCATGCCGGCGGGCTTGTCGGGCCGGGGGCCTGATGGTAAGGGGGTCCTGATCCGCGAGTCGTTGGGTGGTGGACGGCCGGGGTGGGTAGGGGAGACGTCAACGTCCATCTCCTGTGGGTCATGTGTGAAGAGCGCCTTGGAGTTCAACGGCGCTGGGCTCAGTGGACGTTGGCCACTCGGCGCCAGGTCCGCCTGCATCGACGGGCTATGGGAGCGGAACTTCCTAGCTGCATCTTCCCAGGTCATACCATGATGATTTGGATGGCACTGACGGCATTCTCAGTGTCAGCGCATACTTTTGCAACTGTGTCTAGGGGGTTTGCGCCTTACCGCGACTCTCCTCCTCCGGCAATCCGAACACGCGCCAAGCTTGCGGATCAAGGCGGCCCTTTCGCGCTGCACGGCCGAAAGCGGGCCAGTGCGCCTCCGAGTGGGCCGGTGTTGTTTTACACCGACATCGCTTCCATCCTTGACAGAAAACACGGCCTGGCTGGCGTAGTTGGACGACTGCTCCACGGAATATGCGGTTGCGGTCGAGTCGTTGGATGCAAGCGTCGCGAGCGTAGCACCCGTAGCAGTCGTCGATGTCGACGACGTCGTGTCTTTCCTCACCGGCGCCGGGTTGCCATCGGAGTGCAGCCCATGACCCTCATGGATGCCATTTGTGACATGGTGTTGGTTGTGGTTCTGGCCTAGGGTGTCCCCATTGGTAGGCGGCTGTTGCTCAGAATGAGGCGCATCACTCTTGGGCGGTGCCTCAGCCAGACTGGGAGCTTGATGCATTCTTTGCCTCGAGCGTTGTCAGTTGGACAACAGTCCCATATTCGAGGGCGATGCGGCTATAAGCCCCGGCGTTCACTCTCTCGTTACCCGCTTGACCCCAAGATTTTTTTCCCTGTCGACCTTTTATCCCTGGTTTAGTGTGGTCCCTGTCTGATGCACTGCAAGTGCGTCTCGGCGGCGCTTGCGGGGAACCACGGACGATGCCGGAGGGGTGACAAGGGGGGAAGTCAAAAGTCCAAGTGCTCTGTGACCTCGCGGGGAAGCACGAGGGTGGTTGACATACGATGCTCGGTGAGCAGCGGTGAACGGCGAGCGAGGGCTGCTCGAGGGGGCGGATGCCGTGCACAACACCAAAATCGTCAGCAGCAACAGTCAAGACGGATAGGCGGGGATTTGCGTATGGTCACGCAAGACCCTGCGCTAGCGGGTTTTCGTCCCTTTTTGACCGAAGGCCGAGTCCGGAGCAATTCTGGCGAGAGGGCGGAAAATGCCAACGGGATCCCGGGAGCGTGGGAAATAAGAGGGAGAACCGTCTGGCATCAACCGAGAGCAGAGCGGAACGGGACGCAGCGCGATAGGGAGAGCCCAAAACGGAAGCCAAACATAAAAAGATATCTACAAGAGTCCCCGCAACGAATGGACGCCGCAGAGACGCAAGAAGGGGAATTGGGGGGACGGTGAGGGGCAGGAGCAACGAAAAGGAAATAAACTTCAAAAGGCAAAAATTGGGCCGTTGAAGTCCACGAGAAGGTCGAAAAGGGAACAAATACAACCGGGACCCTCTGAGTGGGACGAAAGGGCCAAACAAGAGTAACGAGATGCGCAAGTCAGGTGCTCAACTGCTGCAGGTGAAGAAGGGGGACGTTCTCGGTGCAAGGGTCGACG
>JAXQJB010000137.1:0-10245 GCA_037042205.1 Schizothecium sp. R5324 | reverse complement strand
GGACGACGGTGGCGGCGCCAGCTCGGGCTATGCACACGTTGAGATCGTAGGCACGCTGGAGCCATCTATCGGGGCAGCACGTTGGTCTCCTGACGACGAGATGGTGGTCTTCGTTACCGGAAGCGGAAAGGCTGTCTTCATGAGCCGTGACTTTGATGTCATCACCGAGACAGGTCTTGCGCCTGAGGACATGAGGCTCTCGAAGCACGTCTCAGTCGGCTGGGGTAAGAAGGAGACGCAGTTCCAGGGAAAGGGGGCCAAGGCCAAAGCACTCCGTGATCCTACCATCCCGGACAGGGTTGATGAGGGATCCCGTAGTTCAAGAGAAGATGGAAGCTGTAGCATCAGCTGGAGAGGCGATGGCGCCTATGTCGCCGTGAACTATCTCCAGGAAGGAGCGCGGAGAGTGATTCGTGTCTACAACCGTGACGGCGAGCTGGACAGCGTCAGCGAGCCTGTTGACGGGCTGGAGGGAAGCCTGAGCTGGCGACCAGAGGGTAATTTGGTGGCTGGTATCCAGCGTCTCGTTGACCGAGTGGATGTGGTATTCTTCGAGAGGAACGGTCTCCGCCACGGGCAATTTTCGCTGCGAGCACCCAGGGATTCGCCGGATGCCCTTGACGAGTTGTCACTAGAGTGGAACACAGATTCCACCGTCCTCGCCGTCGCCATGAAAGATAGGGTACAGCTGTGGACAACCGGGAATTACCACTGGTACCTAAAACAGGAGATCCCTTGCGGTCCACACCAGGGGCGGGCGCCTGAAATTCGCTGGCACGCAGAGAAGCCATTGTTGTTTGCGGCAGCAACATCGGGTGAGCCTAGCTCTCTCTGCTATCCATGACATGCTTTGCTAACGTCTTCTAGACAGCGTGTTTTACGACGAATATGTACTCACCATCGCTAGGGCACCAGCTGTCTCTCCGCATGACTTTGGAGTTGTGGCCGTTATCGATGGGCAGACCATCAAACTCACCCCTTTTAGAACGGCCAATGTCCCGCCCCCAATGGCGATGGCCGAGGTTGAAGTTGAATCTCCAGCCATCGATGTCGCGTTCGCCTGGGATTCTTCCTCCATGGCCGTACTACACCAAGTTGGTGTGAGTGTTTACATCTTCCAGTCCAAGGGTCTCCGTTTGTCTGCTCCAAGATTTTCCAGGACCATCGCCATCCACAGAACGTCTCCTTATGGTGACCTCCCCCTCCAAATTGCCTTTTCGGGCTCCCAAGAGACTTGTGTTCTGCAGGCAACGGAATTAGAGCCCAAGCTTCTCTCTCACAACGTTCGAGAAGCCCATGAGGCCCCGAAGACATGGGAAGAAGTCAAGACTGGGACAGTTATCACCATCAACTCGTCCGATGATGGCATTATAGTCCAAGATCACTTTGGCGGACTCAGTCAAGTTGCTGGCTTACAAACCACCTTGATCGAAGAGGCATTCCCTACCTTCATGCCATGGTCCAACTTTATCTCTCGCGAAGGCCATTTTCTGGCCTTCGGTCTCTCAAGAAATGGACATCTGTATGCTGGTTCTCGACAACTTACGAAGAACTGCACCTCGTTTCTTGTCACTTCAAGCCATCTCATCTTCACGACGAGCAATCATCTTGTCAAGTTTGTTCACTTGGACACAGTTGATGGTCAGTGACGGTCTCTATTTACCAGCTCAAGTGCTAACCGGCGCAGGCCTTGATGTCCCCCTTGACGATCCGGAGAACGATGAACGATGCCGCAGCGTCGAGCGTGGTGGGAGACTCGTCACTGCGATGCCCACTAAAATGAGCATTGTTCTTCAGATGCCACGGGGCAACCTTGAGACTACCTACCCGAGAGCAATGGTTCTGGCTGGAATCAGAGAGCTCGTCGAGCAGTGCAAGTATGGCGATGCCTTCTTGACCTGTCGAACCCAGCGGGTGGACATGAACATCCTCTACGACCATCGACCCGAGCAGTTCCTAGAAAATGTTGGGCTTTTCCTTGATCAGGTGAAGGATGCTGCCAACATTGACTTGTTCCTTTCGACGCTTAAGTGAGTATCCCGTCCCGCATCTTTGACCGTGTGCGCTAATACCATCCAAGGGACGAAGATGTGTCGCAGACCATGTATCGAGACACCAAAGTTAAACCCACTCCTGACTCGGAGGTCAAGGCCACCCATCCAGGAAAGATCAATACCATTTGCGACGCTGTCTTGCAGAGGCTGCGTGCCCAGAAAAACGCAAACCTTCAAAACATCATCACCGCCCACGTCTGCAAGTATCCTCCCGCAATTGACGATGGACTCACTGTCGTTGCTGAGCTCATGGAGGAAGATGAGACTTTGGCCGAGCAGGCTGTCGAGCACATCTGCTTCCTCGTCGATGTGAACAAGCTGTTCGACCACGCCCTAGGCCTATACAACTTGGATCTCACCTTGCTTGTAGCTCAGCAGTCGCAGCGCGACCCTCGTGAATACCTCCCCTTCATTCAGGAGCTTCACAAGATGCCGGTCCTGAACCGACAGTTCACTATCGACGACAAACTAGGCCGCAGAGAGAAAGCCCTTGGCCATCTCAAGGCCCTTGACAACTTCGAGGACGTTGAGAAATATGTTGTCAAACATAACCTCTATCAACAAGCACTCGGCCTCTACCGTCACGACGAACCACGACACCGTGCCCTCACAGATCTCTACGCGGCCTACCTCAAATCCGTCTCCCGGTTCCGCGAAGCTGGTCTCGCCTACGAATCACTCGGTAACTACGCCTCTGCCGTCGACTGCTACATCAAAGCCGGTGCAGCCTCTTGGCGCGAATGTCTCTTCGCCGCACAGCAACAATCCCCCGCTCTCGCCCCCGAAAAACTCCAAGAGATCGCATCCACCCTCGCCGATGCCCTCCTCGAGGCCAAAGACTACACCTCGGCCGCAACCATCCATATCGAATACCTCAACGCCATCGAGTCGGCCATCCAATGCTTCTGCAAAGGCTACCTCTTTGCTGGCGCCATGCGCCTCGTCGCCCTCCGCAACCGACACGACCTCCTCTCCACTGCAATCGACACCGGCCTTGCCGACGCCTTCTCCTCCAGCACCGAGTTCCTTGCTGATTGCAAAGCCCAACTCAAAGCCCAGGTCCCGCGCGTTGCCGAGCTTCGCAAAAAGGCCCGTGAGGACCCCCTTGCTTTCTACGAAGGCGAGTATGGCCGCGCAGAGGACATCCCCGATGATGTATCCGTCGCAGCTAGTTCGCGTCTCAGCACCTCCGCCAGTTTGTTCACTCGTTACACTGGCAAGGCTGGCAGCGTTGGCACCGTGGGAAGCAACGTCTCCAGGGCGACTAGCAAGAACCGAAAGAGAGAGGAGAAGAAGCGCGCAAGGGGAAGGAAGGGGACGGTTTATGAGGAGGAGTATCTCGTGAATAGCGTGCGAAGGTTGGTTGAGAGAGTAGAGGGGACAAAGGGGGAGGTTGAGAGGTTGGTGTTTGGGTTGATAAGGAGGGGGATGGCGGAGCGAGCGAGGGTGATGGAAGAGAGCATGGGCGTTGTTTTGGAGGCGTGTAGGGTGGCGGTGGGCGAGGTTTGGGAGGTTAAGGAAAAGGATGTGGAAGTACTTGGTGAGGAGGAGGTAGAGGGGGTTAGGGCTACGGGAGGCCAGGGTGTTTTCCAGGAGAGCTTGGAGGCTAGGAAGGTGAAGCAGGACCCACCGGTAGTGGGAGCTTTTGCGAGGTTGGAGTTGTTGGGTGGGAAGAGGTAGATAGGTGGCCAGGATGAATTGGTGTTGAGGGTTTCGGAGGGTGGCATGGGGTTAGGGTTAGGGTAAAAAGTTATGATATCATGCAATTCACTGAGTTTCACGACTGTGATCACTGAAATGTAACAAAACCTAAAAAACTGTCTCTTCTGGTTTTTTTTGCCTTTTTGATGCTCTCTTCCATTCCAGCCTTCTCGGTCACTGTCCACAGCGCCCTGAGTTTACAGGGTTCTTTAGGGGGCGGGGGGATGATTGTGGGGCAGCCGGAAAGTTGCGCTCTCACCGCCCCAATTTCACTGGCAGAACTAAAATTTCTGGGAACTTTTGCAGCTTGCCCGCGCGCAGCATTTTCTCAAGCAGCTTGCCACGGACAGACAACCTTGGGACTTCTGACATCGTGACCTCACCGTGCAAGCACCAAAATGGCTCCAGAACTTCGCAAGAGAAAATCAAAGGGTGTGTTATTCTGTCTTTGTGCCATGCTGGGACTTTCAGAGCTAATTCGTGGTTTTAGCGGCGCTGGATGAGGCTGCTGCAGCGCCTATCGCAGCCAAGAAGGACGCGAAGAAGTCGCCCAAGGTTGAGAAGCGGAAAGGTCAGTTGAGCTTACTTGGTGGAAATTGACATTGGCTGACCAACAGCTTGGTATTGTGCAGCAAACGAAGACGCCTCTCCGATTGCAACGAAGAAGCAAAAGGCAACTAAGGGGAAGCCTGTAGAGAGCCCGGCCCCTAAGAAGGGAAAGAAGGCTGCTGAGGAAATCCCCCAAGAGGAGGCTGTCGTTACCAAGAAGACTACCGCCAAGGAGAAGCCAGCGAAGAAGGCCGCCGCCAAATCCAAGAAGCAGGTCGCTCCTGAACCCGATAAGTCAGCACAAGAGGAAAAGGCCATCGCGGAGGATGATGAGGCCGAGGAAGAGGTCGATGATGCGACGGATGCTCTTGTGGAGACCCTCGATGCTGGCGCCGAAGATAACATGGAGGACGAGCCGATCAGCACTTTTAAGAAGGGACAGGACGTTGGCAAGGCTCCCAAACCAAAGAAGGCGGCCAAGACCACCAACGGAGCAAAGGCCAGTGGCAAGACTGGAGTCATGTACCTTGGGTCCATTCCCCACGGTTTCTATGAGCACGAGATCAAGGAATACTTTAGCCAGTTTGGCGAAATCGCTCGGCTGCGGGTTGTACGGAGCAAGAAGACGGGCGCCAGCAAACACAGGGCCTTCATTGAGTTTGCCGACGCCGAGGTTGCGGATATTGCTGCACGTACGATGGATAGCTATCTCCTCTTCGGACATATTCTCCGCGCTAGGGTGGTGGACCCATCACAGGTGCACCCCGAGTTGTTCAAGGGCAGCAACCGGCGCTTCAAGGCTGTGCCGTGGAATGCCATGGTAGGGCGTCATTTAGAGAGGCCGCTTGGCGAGACCAAGTGGGAGGCAAAGATCACCAAGGAGGAGAAGCGTAGGGCGGAACGGGCAGAGAAACTCACGGCTTTGGGGTATTACTTTGAGTCGCCCGCGCTGAAAGCTCCCAAGGCACAGGAGGCGATTGAAGGGGCAACTCGAGAGCGTGTCAAGGCTGTGGAAGCTCCGCCGGCCGAAGTTAGGGAGGACAACGCAGAGGAAGCTGAGAAGGAGGAGCCAACTTCTATCTCACAACCGAAGACGAAGAAGGGGAAGAAAGGAGCCAAGGCCAAGAAGGTAAAGGCATGAGAATCAGTCAATGTCAGGTGTGTCATATACCCATAGGAGACGAGGGACATACGCCCAGCAGAGTCATGTGCTGGCAGGGGGCTGCATTGTTACATCTGAAAGTTTGGGCGTTGCTATGATGATCAATCTAGATATGACGGATTTCGCAAGCTGCATATGACCATGGTGACACCAGCTGTATAGTCTCGGAGGGATTGAGTGAATGTGCGCGCCAAGCGAACCTGGAAAGACCTATAGGGAAAAGTCCGTCAGGATTATAAGACGCATGCTGTATTTGTTCTACTTCAGGCCCTTTCGTGAATGTGCCATTTGGGCATTTGCACAGATTCGAGTTTATCCAAGGCCAAAGAGTAATATGTATGTGGAAAAAGGTGGGAAAAGTTTCATCGCCGCGCTTGGTGGGCAGATTTTATTCAAGGTGAGCTGTGGCTCGTGCGCAGCGTTGATTATGTCATTGGTCTCGACTTTCAACGCTTGAGAGTCCTCCCGTAGTTCAACTCAAAAATTTTGATCTTGAAGGGGATTTATCAAATCCATTAAGATCAGCGAGTTCTGAAACACCCGTCCAACTTGTTTCCAGGTCGGGTGTCGAATAGATTTCGCCGGGGAGCTGTTTTCGCGGGCCGAAGCGAGCATCTTCACTCACTGCTGACCTCTGACGACGTGTGGCACATCCCACCCCAGCGTGCCTCCCGCCCGCAAAACGACGCATTGTAATTCCTCGACTCAAAGTCATCGTATAATATTTGCCTGGTTAGGGCTCGTAAAGGGGCTAAGGGGTGGTGCTAGTTCCTGCGCAGGATCCGAAGCAACCCACCACGAGAGCATCGGGACTGAGGGAGAGAGGTGATGGTGGGTTTGTCAAGACACGTATTGAGGATTCGGACCAACACCGAATTCTTGCCCTCTGCAACAGCAGCCCGACGAACAAGAGGCGCCAGCAGCCACCCAAGCAATCGCTTCCCCCCAATTGCGAGCCATGTCTTCTTCCGGTGCGCAGACGGATTTGCCTGCCCAATCAGCTGGCCAAGGTATGGGTTCGTTGGCTGCATTTCGCTTCGTTGCGCTAATCGCCGCCATTGTAACGAACAGCTCCTCAGGGCTCTGCCTCGAGCAAGAAGAAGAACAACAAAAAGAAGAAAAATCTCAACACCAACAACACTGCCAACGCAACAAAGCCAAAAGCTGAACTCGACGCGGCGAGCGGGAAGGATGGCGCAGGGAGCGCCGAGGTGGAGGACCAAGACGAACCAGCGACGCCGGTTTTGGTATGCATGATCTGTCCTCGCCCATAATTTTTTTGGCTGCATCTTTGATCGCTGACCCGGTCTGTCGCAGAGCGCGCCGCCGGTACAACAGGACGGGCCAGAAATGGCTTCCGAGCCAGACTCAATTGGAAACGCAGACACAACCACCAACGGTCATGCCGGCGCGAACGGCGATTCCGCTGCCACCGACACCCCCACCACGAGTGCGAAGTTAGAAGCCATGTCGCAAGACCGCGAGGCCCTCCGGGCCCAGGTAGAACAGCTACGGAAGCAGCTTGAAAGCACGCAGGAAACCCACGCACAGGAGGTTTCCCAGCTGAAGGCCGACCTCGAGGAGTCAGAGGCCGCCAAGGAGCACGCTGAGACGCAGTACCAGAACCTGCTCGGCCGTGTGGAGAAGATAAAAGAGACGCTGGGCGACCGGCTAAAGCGGGACAAGGCAGAGCTGGAGGAGGCCAAGGACCGGATCGAGGAGCTCGAAGCGCAGAATGAAGAGCTACAGCGGACGTCGCGCTCCGGCGATGAGGAGACGAACCGGCTACGCGCCGAGGTGCAGGAGCAGGCGCGCGAGCTAGCCAGCTTGCGCAGTAGGTCGAACCTCTCCCAGCAAAACTGGCTGAAGGAGAAGGAGGACATGACACGTCAGATGCAGCATCTGAGGAACGAGCTCGAGTCCACGAGCAACGCCATGGGGGAGTGGGAGGTTATTGCCCGTGAAGAGCGTTCTGTACGCGAGAGCTTGGTCGAAAAGATGGCCGACTTGGAGGAGCAGCTTACTAACACACAAGAGGCTTACGAGAAGGCCGCCGCCGAGCGAGACACGCAGGCGAGGCTCATTGACACGCAGCAAAGAGCGCTGCAAGAGCTTCAGGAGGTTAGGAAGAGGGAAAAGCGGGAGATGGTCGAGACGACAGAGGAGCAGCTGCAGGCGATGAAGGCGCAAGTTCAGGATGCCGATGCCAGGGCGGCTGTGGCCGAGTCGGCAAAGGGAGCTCTCTCCAGGGAACTTGAGCGAACAGCCCCATTTGAAAAGGAGGTCAAAGAAAAGAATCTTCTGATCGGCAAGCTACGACACGAGGCTATCGTGCTGAACGACCACCTTACAAAAGCCCTCAAATTCATCAAGAAGACAAAACCAGAGGAGACAATAGACAGGTGAGCCGGTCGTCCCGCTTTCTTACTCACAGCCAGGCATGACTGACAAATATCCGTTTAGACAAATTGTCACCAACCACGTCCTCCAATTCCTCGCCTTGGACCGCTCCGACCCCAAAAAGTTCCAGATCCTCCAGGTCATCGCGGGCCTCTTAAATTGGACCGAAGAGCAGCGCGAACAGGCGGGCCTAGCCAGGCCAGGTAGTGTAAGCCACACGCTCCGGTTGCCCGCGTCACCCTTCCACCGGACACCAAGCTCGCCCGCCTTGAACCAAGAGTTCTTCGCGGAGCCAACATCCGCCTCTGGCCGGGAATCCCTCGCCGATCTCTGGGCTGGCTTCCTCGAGAGGAGCGTCGAGGAGGCTGGTGTCGGCGGGAAAGCCCCGTCGAGGAAAGACAGCACCTCTAGCGTAGCGACCACTATTACAAGGCCTGATACGCGAGGGGTATGAGGCCAGCCTAACAAGAGAGGTAAAGTGCTTATCGCTGGCGGGCCTAAAGGCAAGGAGGCCAGTTTATCTATTTAATATTTCAACTGCGAAGCAGAGACGACCTCGTCCTGTCGTGGGATTTGCGCTTTGGAAAGATGCTAGCTCTGTTTCGAGTCCGCAAGGATGGTGTCGGTATAGACCCCTCTTTTCCATCCCTTATTCATTCAGAGGCTATCATTGGGTTGGCGTTTTGGAAGCATTTGTAGCTATTCCGGGAGGATAGATAAATGCTTTGCTCGAATGGCGTGAGAGCCTTGAAAGATCTGGATTGCTTGCCGAGTGTTGTGGTATCAAGGACCTGGAGAGCGAATGCAGCCCCCAGAGCAGATGTTTGAATTTCAGTTTCTGAACAGAGCATGTTTCGCTCCTTGACTGTAAATCTATCATGAGGAAAACTCGCCCCAGTTACGGATATGTGAAGCATCTTATACACAAGTTCTCAAATCGGCTAGAAACCTGTTTAATCGGCCAGTCCTGGCTGAAGCACATTCTGCGCATACGTCTCCGCGTCCTTGGTAATCGTCCGAATGTCAATCCGGTTCTCCAACGCATCATTAACGCCTTCGATCACCTCCCTATCCTCCATCACATCCCTCATCAAACGCACCTCGTGACTCCAATACGCCGTGCCCCGCGTCCGCAGCTCATCGTCCCGAATCACCGTGTTCTTGACCACCCCCGCAGCGTTCAACTTCCCCTTGATACCACTCAGCACTCGCACCGCAAGTTCCACCCGTTCCGCAGACGTTGGGGGGCTGGCAAATGCACGGTTCGTAGAGCTGAGGTACATGAGCCACCCGAGGAGACCGTCCAGGGCAGCGAGCGCGACGGCGCGGTAGAGACGGGCCGTCCAGAAGAAAAAGTCCAGCTCGTTTAGGCGCAGCGCACGGCTGTTAGCTTGATAGTTGTATGTGCTGACGAAGTAGACGTCGAGAGCAGCTACGGAGACAGCGGCGATGGTGGCCGTTGTGCGCCAGGCGGCGCCTTCCCTGCCGGTGACGAGGTGTGATGTGACGATGGTGATGACGATCAAGTTGACGAGGTGTGGTATGGCGAGGGAGGGGAGCGCGTAGTAGAGGTAGGAGGTGGGCTCGTCGGCGGAGCAGAAGGGGCAGCCGGCTATAACCTCAAGGCCGAACTGTAAGTAGAGGAGACGGCTTTCGAGGTTGACGAAGCGGGCGCGGAGGGCGGCATCGGTGGCAGCTAGGGCGCCGTCTGGACGGAGGGCCGCGAGACGGGTGAAGAGGACGTCTACGGGAATTTGGAGGCGGGATTGTGTCACGGTGAAGACGTTCTCGGGGGCTAGGATAGGCAGGGTTCGCAGGAGGAAGACGGATGCGACGACGAAGAGGAGGAAGAGCGCGCGGGAGACCTTCGGCGGGACAGGTCGGACTTTCAGACCGTGAGATTTGGGACCGTTACGCGCGTTGCGGTAGTAACTGATGGCTTTGGGGAGTAAGGCCGGTCCGAAGAAGAGCAGAAGTGAGCGGATGCTTGACATGGTGTTAGCCGGCGTGGGAAGTGGTAGAGGAGCGGGCTTTTGCCGCGTGAGTTTGGGATCCCTTACCTCCCCCAGGGTATCGCCATGATTGCAGAGTTTAGGGCCTCTTTTGAGGCTACCCTATGAACTCTTTTTCAACAAATAGTTGTCATAAAGATGGTCTTTGTTGGCAGTCAGCAAATGCCACATCGCGATTACACCTTGCGAGGTGGAAGGATCAAAGGGACCACTTGGCCCCACTAACGAACCCTGGTCCAACAACGACACACTAGCCCTGCGGCGGAGTCTTGCCAAGCAGTCCTGTGGCGCGCCCCACTTTGAGCCTCATCAAGAATTTCTGGTGCATAAATAGCTGGCTCTCGGCTTGAATTTCTTGTGAAAAAAC
>JAXQJB010000136.1:0-10364 GCA_037042205.1 Schizothecium sp. R5324 | reverse complement strand
CTCAGAAAAGGCAGCAACCATCACGGCACGCGCGGGCTGGATATTTTGGGCTCTCGTGGGTGGGAGTCGAACCCCGGCTCTCCACGAGCGCGGCCCATGTCGCAACATGGCATGCTGCAAACCCGCACGATTGGTCACCGTTGTTGTATGCCGTAGACATGGTGGCGATGTCTGGAGACCTCTAGCCAATCTACACGCTATCTCCTTATCTGAAGGAGGAGGGCGCCGTCGTTGCACTCGCCCACGGTTTGGTACACGGGTCGATCTTGTTATGAGAATAGCTATCAGGCTACCACTCGAGCCACTCGAGCGGGCCAGTGTGCCAGGCTCCCACCCTCGACTGGGAGCTGGTCCCCTGGTCGCGAGCTACCGCCGCTGCCTCCTGCGGGCATCCCGTTCCTCATCACAACGTGAAGGGCCTACTTCTGGCAGTTGAGTGGCAGCCGAGGATATAGGATCGACACCAAGCGGTGATCCAGGGTCCAAGGGTCCTTCTCGCGCCGGCAATTCCATCAAGGCCTCTCGTCCACCCCGCTCCGTAATTCGAGGTGCGGAAGACGCCGTCCGCACCCGCACTAGTGGGGCAGCCAGCAAGTGTGCGGAGGCCTTTGTCAGCCACTCGAATCCCCCGATGCAGGCCACCCACCCACAAACCCACCGCACTGTACCCCAAATTTCGTGCTAACATCACTGCTGCACTGCACTTGACAGCGAAATCTCAAACTGACAGTCTCCAGCAGCCTCGCCCAGGGCCTATTCATGGCCGAGAAGATGGCCAGGTGGGGATTCCCCCGCTGCACTGCTTCGAACACTGCAGCTATTTCGAGCCATTGATGCATCCTCGTCCCTTTTCGGCAAGCATGGGTAACCCGACCTTCCTCAAGTAACACGGAAATGGGTTGCCGAAACATGATGAAGAATCATGCACAACAAGATGCGCAGTTCTCAGTCCGCAAAAATCACGGTGAGCTCCCTCAGCGTGCGGGATACGGTAAGCACGGAGATAGTTTGAGCCTCGTATCGGCCGCCCAACAGGCAGCACGGGGCAGTGCTTATTTACCCGCCGCCAAGTCTAAAACAATAAACTCGGCGACACCTCAGCTCTGTCGCCTTGCGCACCCATTGATGTATCGTAAAGTAAGCAGAATTCACGAGTTCCCGTTCTCCGGTTGAGGAGCAGGCATGCTGGTCCAGTGCGGAGAAGCCTAGTTGAGTCATACGAAACACTCGATTCGCACTGGCCAACAAGGAACACGCCATCTGCGAGCCGGGACGGGCATTCCCTCGCCACCATGGGCTAGCCCCCCAATCGCTCCGGGTTCTCCGAACGACAAATCCCGAGACAACCGCCGGGGCCTCGGGGAACAGGATGCGGCTCAACGCCAAAAACCCCCGATCACCAGACAACTTCCTTTGAAGTGTCCACTCGTACCATCAGCCGCTTCCACCCACCATCACAACCTGATTGTGCGGCCCTATCATCTTCAACATGGACTTGGCCAGAACTGTCACACGAGACTAAAATTTGTGCAACAAACAGGTCTGGTCGATGAATAGTCTAAGATCGAGTCTCAGATCTACCCACTGTGCAACCCAACTTTGGCATGTCTCGCAAGCTCAAGGCCAGGTAACAATACTCGGACAAAGCCGCGACGACCCGGGCCCGAAGATCGTGGCAAGACCAGCCGAGACTTGGGCTGCAACTATCATTTACGTCCGAATCAAAGCCCAATTTGAATTCATCCAACAACTTCACCCCGGGGTCTTTGTTTGCCTTTCACCGCCGACATGTCGACCATCATTGCATCAAGCATCGAACTAGTGTATCCTACAATCCCACAGCAGCTCCCACCGCATAATCCTCGATGCAGCCACCCATCACGTCCGCCTCCCGCTCCGTTCTGCACGCCCCCCTTACAGAGTTGACTCCCTTATCTGCACCTTCTCTCCGGCCCATTGAAACACCCTCTCCCAGACCTCCCTCCCATCGTGCTGGACCTCCATCTTGCAAACCAGCTCGCCCACTGCACGCTGGTCGCCCATGTCTGTGCCGTACCATCGTGCTGCGTCTCTGATTCTGACTTTGGCTGCGCGTGCATCCTTTTCGGGATGGCCCTGGAATGTGAGGATGGCATTGTTGTGGCTTAGAAAGGCCTGGTTTCCGGCTAAGAGTTCTGTGAACCCCCTTGGTGCCTTGCCCACTCTGCGTCGATGATGTTGCTGTAATTTGACGACTCCGTCTTTTCTAGGCCCTCCCTCCATGAAGCGTGACCCTGCAGGCGTGAGTTTTGCCTCGGTAACTCCCATCTGTTTCTGTTAGCCCATTTTCTCTCTCCTGATCAACCTTCTTTCACCAAAACTTCAAAAAACAACTTGGAACTCACCTCCGGCCCCTCCATATCCTCAACCCCACCCCCAAACAGCATACAAATCGTCTGATGCCCCCAACAAATTCCCAACATCTTCTTGCCCGGCCACTTCTCCACCACCTCCAATATGAACCGGTGTACCCTTAATATCCACGGATGCCTCTTCCTCGGATCCGCGTTCCCGCCCCCAATGACAATCAGATCAAACAGCGCTGGATCCGGGAAGGAAGTGGCATCTTCGGCGGGGTAGAAAAAGGTGAGATGGTGAGGTGCGTGCGAGAGAGTGCGGACATAGGAGTCGCGGATTTCGGTGATGAAGGGGGAGCGGTAGGAGTTTAGGAGGATGGCGATGCGGAGGGGTGGTGATACCTGGGGTAAAGAGGGGGGAGCGATGCTCATGTTGAATGAGGTTGGGGGTGTTGAACCCGCACTGCACCGATTGAGTGTGCGTGGCTGTGATGTGAAGAGTTGAAGAAACTAAAAGTAAAAACTTAGGAATTGAAAAGTGGCTCCGTATTTTAGCGAGTTTTTTGTTAGGAATTGTTTTTGTTATTTTCCCTTGGCGATGCTTGTTGAGCTGGCTGCATGGCATCAGCTGATCCCGGGGCAGGGTCAGATTGCGGGTTGAGCCCAGACACAAATGACAGGGCATTGGGCGCTTGGGATTGGTGGTGATGTCATCACATGAGCGCCAGTGTAACAGGGGCCGAGCGGCCCACATGGTTACCTCGACAGGGGATGAATAGGGGCATCTTTGCGGGAAAGGACAACCGATTGCACAAACTGGGTCAATGGTGTATTATGGCGACAGTTGGTGAAAGAGAGTTGTTCTTTATTGTCAATGCGATTGTAGATTGAGTGTAGAGTTGAGTGCCCACTACGTCAATCCAATGCCTGAAGCGCCTCCACCAACGCGGTTAGCTCACTGCAAGTTGAGGTTCCAATCTCTTCCGTTACCGTCTAATCGCCGTGTGTGCCACCTACCGACTGCGGTTGATTTCGACGGGTGCGGCTGAATATCAGGCATCAACCTCAAGTCTCGCGATAAAATCACTGTCCCCTTAAAATTACAGCTCGCGACGACAAGGATATCTACCCGGCCACTAGCAGAACTACTCTCCCGGATCGCGCGGTCTCTAAACGCAGTTTGATATAGACAAGCCAGGGGATGAAGATTTAGGGCGGGCTCCCAGCAGCACTCTAACTCGCGAAGCTACAAGTCATTTCTTCTCGACCCCCGATCTCCTCCTCTGCTTGGCAGAACAGGCAAGTCCCCTTTCAGCCCAGCCTTCAACTCTTCAACTCCCTAACCAAACTCTCAAGATTGAATATGAAGGCCACCTCTCCCACCTCTGCCTCACCAACCGCGCCCTCCGCCCCGCCCTGACGCCCCCCCTCTACTCAGACCTCAACCTCTACATCGGAGACATTCTCCGGTTCCGCCTCGATACCAACCCCCACCTCCACCACACCCACACCCTCACAGTCCAATATCCCCGATCTTTAGTCGCCCTCGCCCACCAACAGGCCTTCACCCAACTCCTCAGCCACACGCCCGACCTTCAATCCCTTCAAATCGACTCCCGCCGCGATGGCCGAAGCCCTCTCCAGCCCCTCCTCTCATCTCCGCTGCCACGCCTCAAGCTCCTCCATCTCGGAAACACATCCCTCGTCGCTCACCCAAATACCATCACCAACCTCACCACTTTCTACGCCACAGCCGCAAATCAACCGTGGGATATACCCGAATGGATAGAAAATGTCGTCAACATCCTCCTCCAGAGCCGCGAACGGCTGCGGACTCTGGCGTTAGTCCTCAACCCGCCGGAGGATTATATGATGAAGAACCCCGAATCGAGGAGACCCCTTCCTCCATGCCTCTTGGATTTGTGTTCGACGTATGTGAAGCGTGGCAAGGGGGCTGCTCTATTGCGGCTGAGGGAACTTGTCGTGGCGTGGCGTGATCCGCCGTCGACTACCGGCGAGAAGGCCTGGAAGGGATGGATTGATACCGTTGGCGGGATGGTTGACCTTCGGGTGCTTGAGGTGCTGCGGCTGGGGAATACGAGCGTGGGAGAGGACCCTGAGACGCGCTGTGATTTGTTGCTGGCGCTGACGAGTGACCTGGTACCAAGGCTCAGATTGTTGATCGTCCCCAAGTACACGCCGCTCGTGCACGACTGGGCGGTGAACCTTGAACCTGAGTTCGCGCGACAGGTTGGCTTGCGATATGTGAACAAAGTGGAGTTGAAAGGGGGAACGGGCCTGACGATGGCGGATTTGTTCATGGCGAAAAGAGCATGCGAGTTGAGGATGGTGAAACTTGAACTCGACGTCGAAGAGTCTCGGGGCCACAAGTTCCCCGAGATATCGTCAAGACTTGCGGCGACGAACAGCTCTACGCTGCAGCTGCTAGATCTTCAGGGGCTGAGACTCGATGCCTCCACAAGGGAGATCCTCGTCAATCTTGTCTCCAAGCTCGTGTGCGTCCGCGAGATTCGTATTCTCAACTTTGTTGGCCTTCGCCGGAGCGAAGAGTTGTCTCTGGTGACAAGGTTGGCGAGGTCTCAAGCAACGCTGCAGGATGTTGTGCTGAGTTCCCGTGGTTACCATGTGCTGCGGAGACGTGGTGAGGTCCTCGGGATTCAGGAATTAGACACTGATGGCATCTTTCGACGCGGTCTGGAACTGTGCCAAGGGGGCTGGCCATCCATTCCTTTCACGATCTCCAGGTCATAATCCTCTAGGGTGCCGCACCGTGTTTCTCAACACTGGCCGTCCGTCAAACATCATGAGCTCGGCCGTTGTTCAGACTCCCAATCAGCATGTCACAGATGTTCCCGTTAGTCGAGCGCGTGTCGATAATATCACTGTTACACGAGCAAAGTCAGCCGGCTGCAAGGTAGTCGCAAGAAAGTTGGAACATTACTCACCACTCGTGCTCCCTTCCAAAGTTCACCAAATACCGCAAGTGCCTGGCACCATCCGGGTCGTCACCAAAACGGAGAAACTGCAACATCAGCTGAGTTCGCTTCAGCTTCCGCTCTTTGATCGTTTCGATCAGCCTTTGAATCGGGCTTTGCATGCCAGCCCCGACCGACCCTGTTCCCCACTGCCCATTTGTGAAAACGATGACGCTCAGTGGATGCAAAGCCTTTCCCTTCCCCTTCCCGTCACTCCCCTCGTTATCCACGGCTCCTTCGCCGTTCTGCGGTGAGGAACTCAAGGGGAGTTTGGGGATGATCTCCTTTTGTACCAGATTGGCAAGCTCATCCTCCATCAACGCCTCGATCCTTTCGTACCTGCACTTTTCTAGCTCTGTGAGCAGCTTTGTCGTCTTGTTGTCCCGGTACACGATTGGCGTCCCGTCTTCTCGTCGGCCAACCACCAGCGAGATCCCTCCAGCACCCTTGTTGAGATCCGTTCGCTTGACGAGGTAACTGAGGGCGGTGAAAACACGTTCCACTTCCGGCTTGTGATGACGCATGGTGCGTGACGTGTCGACAATGAACAAATGGTCCCGGCCCGAGAGGGTAATGTGCAAACTGCGAATCAACTGGTGCGTATCCGGGTCCACGGGGACTGTTTTGAAGGGTTCGGCCGGGGGCTGAACTATCTCGCTAGGGTCGGCCTTGCTAGAAGCGTTGGGCGCTGGCGCCTGTCCGTAGGCTTTCCAGCCCGCCCGCCAGTTGAGCGCCTCTTGCAATGTCAGATGCGTCTTGATTGATAAGGGAGATGAAGTGTGTTCGCCGCCGGGTGTGCGACCATCAGCCGACGGCGGAGTGCGAGTAGCAACAGGAATGGAGTTCTCAGGCTCAAAGCCAATAAGATCACCAGACCCGGGCCCGTCCAGTTCTGATGACATGTCAGTTCGTTGGCGTGAAGCGCTGCGACTGCGGACACCCGAGATACCAAGACCGAAGTTCAGCAACCGCGAGGAGCGCTTTGTGCTCTGCACAGCATCGAGGGCTGGGCGAGGAGGCAACTTCGGGCTCGGAGGTGGATGTTCGTCTGGTGTCGGGATTTGTAACAGTTGCGCATCCCTGTCATTGATGCTAGCGCTGCTCGCGGCATCACCGCTGGCGCAAGGGCATGCCACGCTCTCTGGCGGGTCAGAGAATGGCGGTGATGGTAATGACTGAAAGGGAGGCGGTACTGAACGGGTGACGCGGTTGATGCCATTGCCGATGCCAGCACTAATGCCTTTCGCCTTGGCCCTCATCTGATCTCGTCGCGAAGGAGTCCGGGACAAACTCTCGGGTTGTTCAACTTGGAGCCTATCTTCTTCAAGCGTGTCGCTCATCTTGACGAAGAGCTCCCAAAGCTGGCGGGCCTCCAAGCGTTGGTGCCAATCCCACAAAAGCATGTGGTTCTGCACTAGATCCAGGATTTTTGGAGTGAAGTCGTCCCCTTTCGTCTGGCAGTCGGCTCGGATACGCTCGTGCATGTCGTCGACGGCGGCTGACCGATTCAGGGCATCGTGAAAACAGTCGTAGAAGCTGGGATCCTCGAAGTTTACAACCGCTTTACCGGCCTCGACGCGCAGATCACGGTACATGTCGCGTCCCTTTGCGCCAAAAGCCAACCAGCTTGCAGCGTCACTGATCACACACCCGACGGAGAAGATGTCGGCCGCTGTTGGGATGCGCCCGGGTAGGTTCGCCAGGTACTTCGCATAACGGCTACACTCTGGGGCCCCTGAATCACGCGTCAGTACTGTTGAGTCGGAGAGTCATTTGAACTGAGGTTTACCATATGTCTGGTTCCCCTGACGGTCTACCCCCATCTCGGATTCTTCTTCTCCGTCCTCAGGCTTTGTAACCCTGACGTGACTGTGTCCAAAATCTGCGAGGAGCGGACAAAAGCCGTATGGAGATCCAGATGGCCCTTTTGTCAATATGATATTGTCGGGTTTGATGTCTTGATGGATGCTAAACCAGGGGTCATGCTTGGTCAGCAATGTCTACGATGTTCGAACGAAGGGGCACCCTACCCTCGGTATTCACCCTCATCGCCAGAACTAGGAGCGATACGATGCACAGCGTGTAGGCCCTTGAACACGGAAAACAGGCTTGTCCAGAAATGTCGCACACCGAGCGGGTCCGTTGGAGGCGGCGTGTTGCCGTAGTAGTCGAGCAGGTTACCGCCGTCAGCGAACTGCAGAAGCAAGTTGAAGCTGCCGTTCTGGATAAAAGATCCGTAGTATCCAACAATGTTCTCATTCTTTGGCTGTTGCAAGGTTGTGAGCGCTCGCGCTTCATTGGTGTACAAGGGGCGATATCGACTCTCGGTGTATGTCTTGAGGACATATATGCGGTCTTCGGGGGTGTCATCGTCGCCGTCTACCTGTAACTCATTGCCATGGTTAAAAAGTGTCATAGCCCGCTTGGGACGGAAGAGAGGGAAGAAACGTACCTCGTCGAGCTTGTTGCACTCCCCATTGACTACGATGCGATGGATATGCGCCGCATCACCGTCGGCCAACTGCTGCTCTTCTCGAAAGGGTAAAATATGGCTCGTGTGTAGATGCAGATTGGTGAGAAGTGCGTAGTCCAACACAAGGGGACAGAATATCCACTGGTGCTTGAGCAGACTGTCGAGAACGTCTTCGAAGGCTGGGGCGCGCAGGGCCTGCGGGACATCGCTATCGGTCAGGGGTAGCTTGGCATCCGAAATACCGCGCTCGAGTAGCGGTTCGAAATATTGCGCGCGGTCAAGGTAGACGAGAATCGAGAAGAGGCGCAGGCATCGCTGATTGACAACCTCCCACTTGATGGTGAGGTGTGGCGCGTGCGACTTGCAAACGTCGTGCACCCGACTCTTGGTCCAGTACCGCTTCAGCTCGTTCTCGGGTACGTACGGCCTGCGATTGCCCGCGCCATCGCGTCCACTGTAATTCCGTTTGAGTTCTTCGATGTGGTCCGTGAAGTCGAAGACGGGCTGTGGGTTCTTGTTCTTCCGCCCCGATTGGGAGTCTGATGCGCTGGAGGCACTGCGAGGCCGGAGCGGAAGATTGACGAACAGAGACATCTCCGCGGTCGGTGCGATAAGGGAGGGACGGGCCGGGCGGTATTCCGAACGGTAAGGTCGGTAGCTTGGTCGCGGTTGCCTGAGTCGAGCGGGCTTCAATCAGTCAGGTCGTGGAAGGTATGGAGGGCAAACCTGGGCGGTCCCGGCGCGACGCGGTGCGGGGAAGAAAATGGCAGATTGGGCCGCCCTGGAATTCATGAGAGGGTGTGGGTGGTCGACATGTGGATGGCCGAGAACCATCAACCCGCAGCAAGGCTCTGGCGGTGCGGGCAAACGGGGCGCACCTTGGTGAATGCCTTAGGACGCCTAGATTCAAGGCACCGCAGCACCGTCGTCCGCGACCAGTAACATTGCTCCAGCCATTCGCAGATGTCATCAACGCCCGTTCTTCTCGCCGTAGGCGGCTCTTTCAATTTCTTTCTAGCTACCTATGCAGAAGCTAATCATTGGATTCGTAATGCGTATTTTGTCACTTTCGTCAGCCATTCCCTTCCAAGCCATGCATGCAAACGAAAAACCAGTCCTACTTGCTGGCTGTTTTCTTCCCCCCCTCAGGAATCAACGAGACCTTGTGCTGGCTTCTAGCCAAGCGGTAGGTAACCCACCACGTGAGGAAAACCACGGCCATCAAAGGAACACATATGGAGAAGAACAGCTTCAGGGCTGGCACTCTGGTCTCCCAGTCGCCAATGCTATGGCTCTTGCTGTTGTCAAAGTCCCATATGCCACTGCTGAAGAGCGTCTGTTGTGTGTCAGACTCTGGCAATAACTTCAGAGGACTCGGCAGGAAGACTCACCGAAACGAACGTCCCCGGGAGGAAAATCATGGTAAGCACCGTAATTCCGTGCATGGAGACGGTTTCATGCTCCGTCTCGGCCGCGATGTCGTGCATCCTCTCGGTCCATTCCTCCATGGTGCGAGCAGAGACCTCAGCTGACTGTGCGTAGTGCTCACCGACTCGCATGTTGCCGTAGTGAAGAATGCCTTGAAACTAGAGTGGAACCCCTTTTAATGGTTGCCCGGCTTGGTCTTGAATGGACAGCACTCACCATCTCTTCGTTACGCTCCATGCTACGCAGCAGCAGATGAACACGCGCGGCGTGGCTTTCGAGATCCCCCTCCAGCACTGCCAGCTGTTGGCAAAAGTCAAGCACGGAAGAGTCGGAAGACGCAATGCTGCTCCCCGCAAACCGGCTGTACCGCTCCTTCAGCGTCGAAACAATCCGTCGGTTCTCGTCAAGGATCAAAGATGCCTGCTCTGCTTCGTCCGTCACATGGCGCATTCTCTGCAAGTCGTCAAACTTGAAGATCTTATCCAAGCGCTCCTCGTCGTCGTCCAAGTTCTTCGCCCTCCCGCCGAGTTCGATGGCTGCACCGCCCTGTTGATGGTAGTGGCCGCTGAATCCCGATGATATCCGAGACAAGTTGCTGCGGATCTTTCCACGGATTCCAATGGGTTGGGGACCAACCCCAGCCGAAGACCGTCGTGGGGGTGGGCTGCGCAAGGGGGCAGTTGGTAGAGGCGGGTTTCGAGCGAGTGTCTCGACTGGTGCAAGCTTGATGGCTGCTGCGTGTTTCCTTCCCCTGTCTTCTAGGTCATCGAGATACAAAGCCCAGTTTTCGGTGCACCACTCAAGGATCAGCAGATGAGTGGATAAGGCGAACTCAAACTGCTGTTGCTTTTGCGTTTTCTTGGACACTGTCGGGGAAGAGGACGTGATGCGGTCCTGGATGACTATGTTCCCCTTTACAATGATCCACACGGACTTGCCTTTTGTCATGTCAAACGAGTGGTACGCCGCTACTCGCCGTATCAACCAGGCGCTGGAGCCAGACCTCTCCTCCTCAGGGGCCATTATGCTGAATGCGTGCTGGATTTGGGATGGGGTCTCGATGCGATCTTCAAACCGAAACATGGCCGTTGTAAGCGGGCTTTCGGTATTCCTGAACTCGAAGACAAAGTC
>JAXQJB010000135.1:0-10263 GCA_037042205.1 Schizothecium sp. R5324 | reverse complement strand
CCAAGTTCCATCATCATCATCATCATCATCATCATCATCATCATCATCATCATCATCATCTATCAACCAGCCAACAAATAGCGACAGTCGCACGGTCGGCACGGCTTGTTTTCTCGAACTCGATAACCAAGCTCAACACAGAACTCGACTACGTCCGCCGGAGCAGAGCTCGCTTCAGCTGCTCGCCAAAATTCGTCCACTAGGGGCAGGGCAGCCGAGACGTGGGCTTGGTTTTGATGCAGCGAGGGGCTGTCATCAGAGTCTGGTCGAAGGGACGCTTCATTCTTCTGATTCGTGCGCAACCACCCAGTGTAACGGCACATGCGTGTGTAACGGGATCTCGGTGGGGCGGAGCTGAAATTCGCCTGTCCGATCGGGTTGAGGAGCCGCACAGCAAAGCGACCTGACGAATGAGATTGATTACTTGGATGAAGGCGGCTCATCAGAGGAGTTTTGCCGGGCGGCGCAGCGTGCACATTACTTTTTTTTGGTGATTCATTTTTTTTTCCCCTTCTCACACTCCCTCCCTATTTTACTTTTCGTTCGCTCTTTTCCTCGTGAGACGCCTTATCGTTGGAGTATACATAGCGTCCGATCGAAAAATGGCCATACAAAGACTCATCTCCATCGCCAGTTTGGCACTGACAGCCAGCGCACTCGGCTTCGGCGGTTATGGTGACTCCTTCCTGGAGCGCGTCGGTCCCTTCGACGCCAACTCAACTCAGTTCCTGCGCGCAATCGAGCAATCCAACGCGACAGCAGTGTTCCGAATCCCCGGCTACGACGTGTCCAAGCCATTCCCCGGCGAGCCCATGGATGGGTGGACATTCGGCATCACGGCGCTCGACTTTTCTAACCTCCCCAGAGATCAATTCACTTCAAGGAACCGAGAAAATGCCATGGTCGGCTACAGTATGAAGATCCAAGCACCGGAAGGTCTCCTGACTGGCAGTTCCGGCGACGCCACGCGCGTGGTGAGAGCTCATGAAAGCTGGGGCATGTGCCTCTACAGTTGGGGCCACCCGGACTCCTTCAACAAGACACAGTGGAATAACCCCTCGCAAAAACCGCTCTCCCCCGACGGCTCCTGCAAGGGGTTCCTGTCGGACGCATGCATCGCGCTCATTGAGCAGAGGGCCCTCTCCACGTACGCCATCTCAGTTGTCTCGGCGCGCAACGAGTCCAAAAACCCCTTTGGGTCCATGGTAAGATGCGATAGCTTCCTCTTGGATGACGTCGAAGACGTGTGCGGCGGATACGGCCCCGGTAACGCAGGAGGTTACCCGCTTCCCTCACGCGGCGGGGTGCCGGTGCCGTATCTCAACGGGTCGGTGACGAACTCGGATGGATGGTTGTTTGAGCGGGACAAGGGAGAGATTTACAACTCGACCGAAGATCTGCACAGCTACTGGGATAGCATGGTGCTCAACTATTGGCCGGTGCTGTCGGTGTGGGTGAATGCGACCATTGACAAGGACGCGGACGACTCCAAGAGGAGGAAGTTGACGACGTTGAGCTGTGTTGCGCCAAATGGCGTGGGGACTGGGCAGGCAGCGTTTACTTTCTCGGGGACGGCACCAGCGGTAGTTGGCGGCGATAAGAATGGGGCAGGAGCTGCCGATGAGAAGAAGAATGGCGAAGGAGCCTTGCGGCCGGAATATCTCGTGATCTGGACGGCTTTGGCTTTAACATCTTGGGGGTTTGGGTGCGGAGTCCTTAACATATAATTTCATCTTGTGTTGTTGACGTGCCAAATGTCCGAAGGATGGAAAAGGAGACTGATTCACGGGAGATCTTGACACAGCAGGGACGTCAACGGGCGTGGGGGTTGGAATGTGTCGCCAATGACTGTCCGGAGCTTGCCGCTCGCCAAGCCTGCAGGCCCCTCAGCTGCCTGACCACCCCTCAGTCCTTCTTTCCGACTTTACCGCACCCATAGCGGAACCTGAGTCTGTGACAGCATCCCCGTGCTCCCGTGTTCCTCGCAGAAACGCAGCGACAAGGATGCCGCCCACCGGTATCAGCAGCGCCGAACAGCGATGGATTCGAATCGCTTCCTTTCTCCTTTTCCTGCGGCGCCTGCAAGTCCGGGGGCATCGGGCGCGATTATGCTTCTCTGAACTCTTCTCCTTCTTCTTCTTTTGCGCGCCAGTTGCAGCCACGAATGATCCCGTGCTCGTTGCGCTGCTTATCGTCATCGTTCGAGTTTTCCATTTTATTCTCTCAACTCGGTCTAAAAGGGCCAACCCCAAAGACAAGATAAGAGTTACCGAGATGGTGAGAGCAGGCTCAGCATGGATCCTCATTCTCACCGTGTGCCGTTTGTTCCCAGACTCCTTCATTGGGCGTCTGTGGCTCATTCGGCTTCCTGGCATGTACTTGTCTTCCTTTATTCGCCAGATGGCATACACTTTGGCCGTCTCCGCCGTCCACTGGCTATGGCTTCGACATTTACTCAACTGGTTGCGGCTGCAGCTTCGCTTTGTTTGGAGCTTGGAAAGCACCGTTGGCGGAGTGATTCTCCAGGACTGGGTGAGCGACAGCGCACGGGGTCTCTCATCTTGGTGGTTTTCTTACTCGCCGTTTGTCCGAGATGCTTCTCTCCATTCCGCCGTCCACGTCTTTGAACTTCTCATCGGTCGCTTCCTTTGGCTCGTGGCTGCCCGTCAGTACCTGGGCCGGGACTGGGTTCCTTCGCTGGCCCCTTGGCGTAACAGCATTGCCCTATTATCCATAGCATGGTCAGGGAGCAAACATGTCCAAGACCTTTGCGATACGTACCGGATGCACAGCCCGAGACGCCACAACAACGTCGGAGGAGCCCACCCAGACGAGGCAACGCCAAACTACGCCTACACCGCATTGTCCCGGGAAAAGGAGACGGTTCGACTCTTGCTCCTCCACCCTCGCCACCGGGACGATCCCATCTCTTGCTCGTTATTCGAAGTCGAACTCGCACATGCCCCGCGATACGAGGCAATCTCCTACCGTTGGGTCCAAAACAATGACAATGAGCGGATCTTAGTGAACAACCGCCTACTCTCCATCAGCGACAACGTTTTCCGCCTCCTCCAAGACTTCCGATCCAGTCTCCTGCCTCGCATCGTCTGGATCGACTCCATATGCATCAACCAGCTTTCCAACGAAGAAAAATCCCAGCAGGTGCGGCTAATGGGAAAGATCTACTCCTCGGCGTCCCTCGTCACAATCTGGCTCGGTTCCCCTTCTCTCGACACCACTCGGGACTGGATGCTAGATTTCCTTTGTCAAATGCGAGATAACGTAGCACGCGAAGTCCCCCCAAAGCCCCGCGCTGTCATCGAGTCCTGGATAGGGGGGTTTGTAAACGGCTTCCAGCAAGACGACTCCGGCGGCGGAGGATCCCCCAACAAGCAATCGCAAAAGCTCCACTACAGACTAGCAGCCGCCTTCTTCGGCTTCGCTGCCTTTAGCCTGGTCGACGAACTCCGCATCGACGCCTTATTCCGTCAAGTCAGCGCCAAAACCTACCGACGCGCCGCGCAATACCGTTGCACACCACGGTGGACGCCCTTCATGCATCTCCTCTCGCACGAGTGGTTCGAGCGCGTCTGGATAGCACAAGAAGTCGTGCTGGCACCCGAAGTCCGCCTCATGTACGGACGGGTCCTCTACAACTGGGATAATTTCCTCGAAGGGCTTAACATCTTTGCGTCGAATGTGATGTTAACTGGGTTGCTACAGTGGACAAAAGATGCGCAGAAGAGGACGATGTTGCCAACGATGCATTTTACGAATGCGGCGACGATGCAGACGTGGAGGGCGTGGCGTATGGCGAAGAACCCGCCGACGTTTAAGGAGGTGATTTGTAGTACGAGGTTGATGAAAGCGACGGATGCCAGGGATAAAGTGTTTGGGGTTCAGGGGTTGGCGGGGGACGGGTCCAACGACTGGACGGTGCCGGATTATGATAGGGATGTGAGGGAGGTTTACTCCCTTGCGGCTTTGCGGCTGGTTGCTGAGAATGGAGCGTTTGTGGTTTTGGCTCACGCCGGGACGGGGTATGTCGATGGAGGCCATCCGGGGGCGATTCCAGAGCTGAGGTCGTGGGTGCCGGATTGGAATTTGTTTCCGATGGCGGCTTCGCTTGGGTATGTCGATGGCGTGCCTAATTACCGGGCTGGAGGTGATGGCACGGTGAAGGTGTCTGAGGGGTATCAACTTGACGAGGCGACGCTGTCGTTGAATCTGTGCGGGATGGAGCTGGATGTTATATCTGAAGTTGCGCCGCCGCTTATGTTGTCCAGTGCCATCGGCGCGGGAGCGGCTGATTATGAGACCAGCGAGCTTGCCGCCCTAGGTGGGATCCTGGATACCTCCCGAGAAACGGTCTTGACGTCGAGCCTGACCCGAAATCCGTATCAACACACTCGAGAATCAACGCCACTTGAAGAGGTCTTCTGGAGGACATTGATCGGAGATCGCACGGAAACGGAATGGCCTGCCCCAGCCTCCACGCGTGAGCTTTTCGAGACGTGGTTAGTAGGGGTTCGAATACTCCAAGAAGCTCGCGCTGGACTTCTGAAAGAGTGGGTAGACCAACCATTGGGGGATGATTGGATTACGAGCAGTGTGCCGGGACAAAGGTTCGGATCGCTGATTGTGAGAGCTTGGCATGGGAGGAGAGTGGCTGTCACGAACAAAGGCTTTGTCTGCCTTGTACCAAGATTTGCGAATCGGGGCGACGCAATTTGGCTGGTTGACAAAGCGCAGACGCCGTATGCGCTTCGCCGCTGGGGAGAAGAGACTGGTTATGAGTTTGTCGGGGATTGCTACGTCCACGGAGTTATGGATGGGAGCGCGGTTGCCACTGATAGTCCGTGGGAGAGTGTTTGTATTGTTTAGGGGTGAAAGAGTGGTAGATTGGGAATTCCTACCATCACAAGTCGCAAGCTGGAAAATATGCATGGGTTCTTTGGTGGCTTATTCACTTCATGCCTTTCGGTAGAAGCATCTTCAGGCCTCTGTCTTAATGTGGAAGATGGCTTATCCGCAATCAGCCTGCCTCCGAAGCCTTCGCTGAGCGGCTGACTGCTTGTTTTTGACGTAGCAGGGTAGCCGGCTTCGGCCCTCCTGGTTTTGGGGTTCGACGCGCGATATACGAGAGGTGAACAGAGATAAGGCGCGAACCCCTGTCAAGGTGATAAATGTGGTCGTACGATAGGGGTGGTTTAGCTGCCGCCCCTAGAAAGTTGCATGCCGCAAGAGGGCACCCATTATCGCCCCATATTCTGGGGTACACACTTCAAATTTTATCCCACTTTAACCAGAATGTGTTTAGAGCATAGAAAGCGACCGCGATAGCAATGGCGATCAGTCTCCAGGGCCCGCGGGGGGTCGCAATCTTCATATTGACAGCCACGGCGGTCTTGTTGTACCTCCTGATCCCCAGGTCAGAAGGATCCAATCATCGCTCGCAAATTACTACCAGTAAACCAGCACCGGCGCGGGCCAAAACCAGAGCAATGACCTCAACGACAAGCTCCAGGGGGAAAGCTAATGGGGAACTCGTCTCTCTGCGAAGGGTTCCCCGACATCAGCAGGATATCAGTCGTCGTCAAGACAGGAGCATCCGAAGCCTTCGCGCGCATTCCCACGCAGCTCGTGATAATTCTGTCGTGTCTTCCCACCTCTCAGCTTCTCATCTTCAGCGACATGGACCAGAATACCGGTGGATACCAGCTCATCGACAGCCTCCAAAACGGTTTGCCCTCGATCAAGTCCACCAACAAAGATTTCGAGCTCTACCGACGCCAGAAAGAGTGCCTCATCGATGAAGAAAAGTGCAACGCCATCCTCGGCGATCTCTCCAAGAAAGGATGGAAGCTGGACAAGTACAAATTCGCCCACATCGCAAACACGACGTACAATTTACGCCCCGACTCGGACTGGTACCTCTTCCTCGAAGCCGACACATACATGGTCTTTCAAAACACATTCCCATGGCTCAGAACCATGGATTCCACCCGCAAGCTCTACCTCGGCGTCGTCAGCGTCATCCGCCGTCTTCACTTCGCCTACGGTGGCACGGGGTACATCCTCAGCCGGGCCGCCCTCTCCCATTTCATCGGGAACTACTCCACTGTTGCAAACGACTACGATCTCGCCACCTCGGGTGAATGCTGCGGGGATTGCATGCTCGCCAAGGCCCTCAAGGAAACCACGGGTATCGCCGTCCAGCAAATGCATCCCACCCTGGTTCAGGCAGTGCCAGGCATCCAGTCAGCTTCGCTGACCGGAAGCCCAAGGCCCCTGAACCGCCTTTCTTTCTGACAGTACTGGGCCCTTTAATTCGAACCCCCTGTGTGTGGTGGATTGATTGCTCCAAGGCTTGTGGGCCAGGGTGGCCAAGTCGTAAGTGCCAAAGGCTGGCCACGGCTTTGTTTGGCCGTCATTGGGTGTAGGTGTTAAATTTATTCGGCCGTGTGAAAAACGCTGCGTTTGAAAGGGTGGCTGGATGATCCTCCATAACATATTGGTCGTATCGATCTGTAAGATTGCAAATAATCGAATAGTTGGTCCTTCGAACACAGTTGTTGCCTGGGCTGTTATCCAACCAGGGGCCTTGTTTTCGTAATTGCCGTAAGGATATCAAGTTGCAGGCAAATCCAGGGCAGCATGCCACGCTTCGGAGCCGAAGGAAGTGTTGTTTTTGTTGTTTTGGCTCCTGAATCTGGATATCCATAACTCCGCACCCCTGAATTTGAACTGGGTGTTCGCCGGCCCAAAGAAAATCGCCGGATGGAGCCTTAGCGTAATTCAGAAACCTGGAGTGTTGGTTAAAAACGTGTATTGTGGTTCCAGAGTCAATTATAGCCGAATTCTTTAAGGGGTACTCAGCTGGGTGGAATGCGGCCCTTATAATAAGGAAGCTTCCAGGGCAACGGCCAACATTACGGCCTCGTCAGTCTGATTTTTTCCTTTTCAGCGTTTCCACCTCTTTTTGAAGGTTTGGATTTAATAGGGCTTCTTTCACCCTCATCCGAACGTGCTCCCTTTTAACAAAGCTATTAGGGGCTTGTTCAGGGAACGCGTACCAGCATTTTTCCAGACGGTGGAACTGGCCACAACAGGGGCATGTGGGAGTAGCTAAGCCGGGTGTCTTCTTTGGCCCGTCCTTCGGTTTTTCACTCTCTAGGGTGTTGGCTATGCCTACGGCCTTTTGGAGCTTATTAGGTCTTTTGCCGTCCCGTTTTCCAGAGCCAGAGCCTCGCTGTCGTTTTCGGCCATTATTTTGTTCCCCCTCGTCGCTACCGGGTTCGATTTCGCTACCAAAAGCGTCCTCCTGATAGGCATCTTTGGCTTCTTTGCCTGCAAAAGAGGGGCCAAACGAGCCTTTTGCTATGCGGCCGCCAACCGGTATGCGGGCTTTCGTTAATTGCCGCACCTCTTCTCGAAAATCGTTGGCCACCGCTCGGTAGTTCAGAGATAACTGTGCTGATTTTGACAATTTGTAGGATGTAACCCAGTGGTTAAGAATTGGCTTCACAGCATCCAGAAAATCTGAAAACCACGTCTTTGTGGTAAGGGCTTCAGGGACCCCATTTCGCTGTGCCATCGTGATGGCTTGCTCCCAGAATTCCGACCATTTAATCAGGTCCTTAGGGGCTCGAAGTAGTGGCTTTGTGGCCACTTGGTAGGCCTCTCGCGCATCTTGGAGAGCCTCGTCGTCACTGATTCTGGCCTGCAATTTCAGGAGAGCTTTGTCGTCACTGATTCCGGCCTGCAATTTCAGGGCCCTATACCAGTGCGAAATTGGTTGAGTTGGATCGCAGGAGGTGAGTTGCAGGTGTAAACTAGTGGTTTTCAGAATCCACTGCTTCAACCTTTCAACCCTTGCGATTTGTTGAATGTATTTCTTCTCGTTGGCTTGGTACATCATCTAATCCATCTGGAAGGTTCGGAAACCATCAGCGGTCAGGTCCGCTGTGGTGATTGGTAGGTTGGATTGTTGATTTCCAGGGTCTTCGTCCCCAATCACAGACTCCGTACTGCCCCTGGCCGTAATCGTTGACTGGCTTGGGGTCCTGTGCTGGTGGTGCGCAGGGTTTGGAGCCGTAGGTTCGTGGAGAAAAGGGTTCACCTCCTGAATCTGGCTCCACAATCCTCCGGCCACGGCCAGGGCCTGGAACTGCAGATTCCACGACTGCCAATCTTCAGAGCTGGCCAGAAAAACAGTCTTTTCATTGTTGTTGCCCATTGTTGGAATTGAACTGACAGCCTAGTTAATTGTTGTGGTTTGTTATTGGTTGTTGTGACAAATACTACCACTGCGCCAGTGTTGTGATTTTGTTTTGTTTTGTTGAATGGAGGAGTGTTGTTTTATTTAAACAAAGGTGTTGGAAAAACCAAAGTGCAAGTTGAATGTGTTTCTTGTTGTTTGTTAGTTGTGGGGTTCGCTGACTAATCGGCTCGCAGGCGGTGCGATTGATCGGATGCGACCGAGCGAATGAGACTCTTAGTTGTCAGAAAGACTGCACTCTGGATTTGGTGGAAATGATGTGGGTTGCAATGGCTTGATTGTATTGCTTGTTCTGCAGGTTCTGGCTTTCAGCCAGAACCTTCTTCTTTATAGACTTTGTGAATGGTGGCAACACTTGCGCGTTGCGTGGCCACTTGGTACAAATGCACCATTCTGGTTGCTTCCAGAGCCTTCTCCTTAACAACCCCCTTTCTTTCTGACAGATCCTAAACCAGCTGCTAAGGGACGATAAGTTTAAGACCGAGATTCCCTCGGTTAATAAGCCATTATGCATTTCTAAGTCATTGGGGTGCTGGAAGCGAGGTGCCGCTGATATTTTGTGTTTTGGGAGCATATACGGCGCTAGATCAGTATGGGTAAGGAGTTGGGGGGTTAAGAATTATTAGGAATAAAAAGGTACAAAGAGGCGGAGGTAGCTCAAAGATGTAGGGGGAAAGACGTTTCGGAGTGATGTAATCTGCAGGGTTGGGATGCTGAATCCTCTAGATTTTCCTAAAGGCCATACTTCTAACCGCAGCCATGCTGCCTAGTGCTGTCAGCCTAGGTCGTTCTCCCATCATTGCCTGAGGCCCATATTAATGAACCCTGAACGGTCTCCCTCCCAGCGACGTGACTGCGCTTGAAAGACTCAGCTCTCGTGGCTCACTCGAGACCTTTGGCACACATTCAGGAACAATTCAAAAACCGGCAGCACTCGAGGTTCAATTCCCTCATGGCGAAGGGGTTTCTCAAGTTTGTCCTTCGTTTTTTACCGTTTGATTCATTCTCCATTTCGCTCCTTACCTCTGAAATGGCAGTTGCTTCCTCTTTTTTCCTGTTTCAATTGACTTCCAGCTCCGTAACCTTAAAACGTCGATATTCACTAGGCGTTTACCGTAGAGTAACATGTACCCACATATCATTAATCACAAATAACCCAACTGCGCCTTCGTCCTCCAAGGCCTTGTCAGATCCACCAACGCCAAATCAAACCTCCTCAAAGCCTCATACAACGTCTTCCCAATCTCCAACTGCGCAATCGCCTTGTCCAAACACTGCCAACGACCATGTCCAAAAATCAAATCCGTCGTCCTCATCATCCTCACCAACCGCTCATCACCCCCTTCCTCCAACCATCTCTCCGGCCGAAAACATTTCGCATCCGCCCCGAAAATTTCCTCACTGTGCATCATCCCCGTCACCGACAATCCAATCTCCGTCCCGCCCGGCAGGAAATAACTCGCCCTGTTCACCACCGCCGTGTCTCCCTCCACGGGGACGTCATGCGGGAAGAGATTCACCACCGGTGACCACACGCGCATGGCTTTGCGGATGGCCGCCTGCAAATACACCATCTTTTTAACAGAAGCGTGTGTTATCACACCCGTCGTCTTCCCGACTTCTACCTCGCCTCTCTCCGCCACATCGTCCAACTCCTTTCTTAATTTATTACACGCCCGCAGATTGGTCATCAGGTAGAGAAATATCCCCTGCAAAGCAGAAGCCCGTGGTATCGCTCCCTGCGAGGATCTGCTCGACGGTTTCGCTGCGCAGGTCGTCTCTGGACAGGCCGGCGCGCATCCAGAGGCGACCATGTCTACCTTCTTGGCCTTTTCCTCTGGTCGTTCAGCGAAACGCTTATCAACGACTTGGAAGCAAGTCCCCAACATTTTACCGAACCCGCTAGAGTCGGTAGGCGAAGGCGCGCCTTTTCACTTCGTCCTTAAGCGAACGATACGACCTTATGATATTTTCACTTTTTT